>CAUYSK010040502.1:0-96903 GCA_963575035.1 Avahi laniger | reverse complement strand
ACACAACACTTACCAATCAAGTTCACCGTCTGTATGGGCCCAGTGTGTGGTGCCCCCAAACAATGACAATAGCCACATCAAAGATCACCGATCACAGCACACCATAGCTGATACAGTAATAATGAAATTTGAAATATTCCAGGAATTACCAAAATGTGACATAGAGACATGAAGTGAGCACATGTTTTTGGAAAAATGCCACCAATAGAGGCAGGGTTGCCACAAACCATCAATTTGTAAAAAACACAGTATCTATGAAATGCAATAAAGTGAAGTAAAATGAAACAAGGTATGACTGTACATAGAAAGTAGGATAATAGAAGAGGGTATTTGACATGCAACTGTAAACAGACTACAGAGACTGGGACTCTTGGCATACTAACTCATAGGAGTTATTTTCAAATGTTAGACTGATGGAAGTGGATTCCATTCATTCCATACTCCAACCACATGGATTTAAAGCCCTTTCCATCTTCAATGAAAGAACTAGATGGAACAGATAACAAACAATCTGAGTCAAAGACTGAAGCAAAGAAAATGTGGGAGCTCAAAAGAAGAAAGCAGAGGGGTTTAAGAGCAGGAGGCGGCTGTGTGGAAGGATAAATGAAGAGATAATGACTCCAAGAGGGAAGAGGTTCCCTAGGAGAAAGGTAACTACGTGGGTGGCTCCAAGAATCAAGATAAAGATTCAACACACCTGTTAGGAAGCAGGCAGGTAGTGTAGAAAATCTACTTCTAGTTCTCCTGGAAGGAGAACCCTTCCCTGCACATTCTTCTGTGCTCTGGGCATGTGACTAATCTGCTAACAGTAAGATTTGTCATTTTGGGAATGCATCTTATTGTGCTCTATGTGAGTACTCAGAACATAGTAAGGAGTTTACACCCACCAACTCTAAGAGTGTTTGGCTTGGAATGGCTTCCAGGGAATCTCCTGTGTTGGCAATGTTCTTCATTGAATACAGAAAGTGGAGGCTTCACATTTGACTCTGATGCCCTTAGCCATCTTCAGCCCCAATTAGGTCCTATGTCTATAGTTTTCCCTGCCCAAATGGCTAATACCATCTTGTAAAACTCTCTAAACTCTCTAAACTAGCATTCCTGAGGTATAATCAGTTGTGTCTGTTGCCCTTGCACATGATATGATGTAATATACCATTAATCAGTACCCATTTATGCTATTCTTCAAGCAAAATATTTATTCCTCTGGAGATAGCTTATATAATTTCTCCTAGGAGGCCTTGGGTTTTTCCATTAATCAGCCAAATTAGCTTGCATTCTATCCATTGTCCTTTCCTCTGGGTCTCACTTCTAGTTGGAACATTGACAAGTTGTCATGACCACAGAGTTAATTCCCACTATAGACCCAGTTTTTGGAGGCGGCTCCAAGCTTTCTGCTATTTTCCACTCAGAAAAGTGTCTTACACTTTTTTTTGACACAGAGTCTTGCTCTGTTGCCCCAGCTAGAGTGCAGTGGTGCCATCATAGCTCACTGCAACCTCAAACTCCTGGGCTCAAGCGAGTCTCCTGCTTTAGCCTCCCGAGTAGCTGGGACTACAGGCATGCGCCACCAACACCTGGCTAATTTTTTCTATTTTTTGGTAGAGGTGGGGGTCTCGCTCTTGCTCAGGCTGGTCTCTAACTCCTGACCTCAAACAATCCTCCTACCTTGGCCTCCCAGATTGCTAGGATTATAGGCATGAGCCACCGCCCCCGGCCCGTGTCCTACACTCCAGGAGCTACAGATGGCCCTGAACCCTTCACTGAAGATAGCCTGTAGTTTTGCCTTGTGAAAGACAGCATCAACATCTTAGTCTTAAGCCCAGATCTATAGAAAATATCGTATTGAATCATAAAATTAACATGTTAGTGCTACTACTAATGGCACCTATCTTGGCATTGGTAAGTACATAGATAGGCAGTACATACGAAAAGGCACATCATAAAATATTCTCTGTAAGAGCTCATTTAAAAGTGAAGAATAATATTTTGTGAATAAGACATTGAGTCTCACTTTCAGACAGACTTATACTGGCAATAGCTACATATATTCTCTGTTCAATATTGTCCTAATAAACCACAATCCTAATTTTAAAAGAATGGTAAATACAAGGTTTGGTGAGGTCAAAAAATATTAGGATAGAAGCCTAAGCAGGCAGCCAACAACTGAAGTATTTATCTATAGGCCTTTTCTGGCCAATTCTTAAAGGAGTAGTATGCCCTGTCTACCCTATATCTGATCATTGAACTACCCCATTTTTAATCTGTTAATTCTAATTCAGTTCATAAAAAGGTTTCACAAGTCTATAGTGCCCAATGAACCCCAAGAAGATCCTTAATTTCCTATAATTGGTGAACAGGGCCACCTGATAAGAGTGAAAATTTTTTTAAAATCTGTGATTGTCAGAAGTTGTGGCATAATATGCCCTATGCAATCCAGGACTGGTAGAATTGGCATTTGACAATGGATATTTTCATGCTTGCATTTTTTTTCAAGGGGTTTCCTATTAGAAGCAGTCATTCATTGTCCTCCAAGTTCCTGGAAAATATGATTATGTCACTTAAATAAACTAACGTCTCCAGATAATTCGAATTACCCATCATTTTTCCATCAACTGCTGGATTACAGTAGCCCCTTCCCCAGGATAACTTGGGGCAGGCTTTCAGACTGGTAAAATCCCACAGGACAGATGAAAGCTTTCTTTTCATTGTTCATTTCATCTATAGGAATTTATTAATACTTACACCTCCAGTCCAACAAATATTAATTCATTACAACCCTACATGGTAGTTGCTATTATCCCCTTTTACAGATGAGGAAACTGAGACACATAGAGTTAAAGTTATTAGCCCAAGCTCACACCCTAGTTAATAGTGGAGCTGAGATTTGAACCCAGATCCAGAGTCTACATTCTTAATCTCTACTTTTCAGTCTTGCTAGATAGTTTCTTACATGAGTAAAGATTCCTGCAACTCCATTTTATGCTTGTCAACTTGAGTACAGCCCACGTTCCATTGACAGAGGGAGAAAAACCCTGTTCTTGGCTCAGAACTTCCTCTTCAGTCTTACCATCTTTTCTTTAGTTGTTAGTGAGTTTCCCCAATTGAAACTCCCAAGATTTAATTAACCTAGGGGGCCAGAAAGTGTTCTCCTCCAGGATAGAAATATGGATTGGGGAAATGGGACAATGCCAAAAGAAAATTTTAAAAACCATCACTTCACTCAAGCCAAAATGAGAAAGGGTACAAATCTACATATTATTATCATAGCCATTGACATGTAGGCTCTGCTAAGTCTATCATCTGGTTTGCAAATGCAAATGGAATTGATAGAAGAACCATTGAGAAGTTTGTGAAAGCAGTAGCTAAGGTGGAAAAGGGATCCTTCAAGTAAGCCTGGGTCTTGGATAATTGAAAGTTAAACATGAAAGTGGTGGCATTACAATATCTTTCTGTGGAAATTTGAGACCATAAAATCCTATGGGATCATCATTAGTGTTTCAGGACACAATTTTTTTTCCTTAAATATAATATTTACATAAATACTTTAGCCTGTTGGAACTGACTAATGTGAAACAACAAAGCGATAGTTTTAATAAAACAATCCCACTGAAATACTCCACAAACAGGAAATATATGAGGAAATTATCAAATGATCCAACCCTTACTTTTCAAAAATTGGCTACAACCCAGACACTATAGCATTGTTCTAATTTCTAATTGGAATGGGAGAAATATGCTGGAGTCGAGCTCTAACCTGACTTCATCAAATGAGTGAAAATTAATGTATAAGATGACATTGCTTGAAATACACTGCTTGAAGTTTTGGGTTCCATCCCGGAGGAGGAAACATCTCAACATTGTCTAATTTAGCCATGGAAATTTAAGTATAAGACCAATTAATGATAATGATGCATTGTAAAAGCTTTAGATGGAAAGAAATATTTTGCGGATCATTTATTCTGTGGAAGTTTGTAACAGACTATGTCAATTTCCCATCCAACAATTACTAGTCCCATTCCCTTGCTGGCAGAGGTATCATCAATTATATATAGGCCAAAACACCTATATAAGAAAGATTATTCATTCCAATCAATACCTGTGCTTTAGAGAAAATACCTTTAGTCTGTGCTGGTGGTGCTCATATCTGCATGTGATGGGTGAAACTACTGTAGCAATTTTGCAATCATGAAGGGAGATTATCACTGATATACTGAGAATGGCAAAACTTAAAGAACACCTGAGTCTCTGATGACATTGGCTGTTGCACCAACTCAGGAACCATCATGCATCTTTACTTATTACGTGAGATGATAAATGCATTTATTATTTAAGTTGCTTTAGGTTGGGCATTATGCTGCTGCCTGTTATGGGCTGAATTACGTCCTCCCCAAATATTACTACATATGTTGATGTCCTAACCCCTAGAACCTTGGAATGTGACTGTATTTGGAGATAGGGACTTCAAGGAGGTAATTAAGACGAGGTCTTTAGGTGGGCCCTAATCCAATATGATTGGTATGCTTATAAGAAGAGGAAATTGTGAACATAGACAAGCACAAAGGGAAGAGGGAATACCATGTGAAGACATGGGGAGAAAACATCATCTGCAAGCCAAGGAAAGAGGCCTCAGAAGAAACCCATCCTCTGGACACCTTGATCTCAGTGTTAGGGTGGGGAGCTAGCGCGGAGCTGGCGCACACGGGTTTGAGAAAAATTTCTCCAGGCAAAGATCAGGATAGAAGGAAGAAGTTTATTTTACTTTCCCAAAAGTAGGAAAGGGCTGAACATGAGGGGAAAAAATGCAAAAGTATATTGCCCTAGAAAACTGGCTACTGAGACCGTTTATGTGGAAATGTAAAAAAAGGGATGAAAGGTGATTTATGGTTGCAGTCAAATTAACAGGGTGTTGTGAACTGCCCTATCCACTCCTTCTCTTTTTCTTAACTTCCAGCAGATAATAGAATGGGCTGTGTGAAACTGCCGTATCCCTTCCTTTTCTTTAGCAATAGATAGCAGGATTGGCTGTTAGAGATCTTGTCTGCGACCTTGCCCTCAAGATATGATTTTGGGCAGGGTTTGATGTCTGGAGTTTGTCCCCCATGCTGTCATCCAGGAGCTTCTCAACAACTACTCCAGGCTATGCAAACAGAAGCTAAAAGGCAGTTTTAATCAATAGGTCTAGCAAGTGTAAAAGAAAAAAATTTACATGTCCTTTTTGTCTGCTGGGCTCCTTTTAGATGTTGTGAAAACAGAGCTCCCCAGGGCGCCTTACCTAGGAGGAGAGGGAGGGAGAGAGCAGGGAGACATCAGAGAGTAGAGAGCTGATTTATTTCGCTTGCGAGCCCACTACTGTCCTTTCACTCACACTTCCAGCATCTAGAAATGTGAGAAAATAAAGTTCTGTTGTTTAAGCCACCCGATCTGTGGTACTGTGTCAGCAGCCCTAGAAAACTAATAATACATTGCCCCCAAAGCACCATAACCAATACATAATTTAGTTATTAGTTTATAAGATTGGTACTTTGAAAATGGAAACAACTTGACCAAAAGCTGCCACAGTTTTTTGGAACAATTAAACAAAGTTAATGTAAAAACAAAACACAAACAAACAAAAGGCTAGGTGGTGGGTGTCTGGCCAGATTTACCCTTCCACCTTAAACAGCTATAAAACAGGACAAGTTATACACAATAATGGATTTCAGACATTGTACAACAGGCAGTGCAGGACAGTGATAGCCAAGAGAAAGAAAAAAATAAAAAGAGGTGAGCTCTAAATTTTCCCAGCTTACTGCCTGGTAATATCCCTGAGTTGAGGAAACAGAATTCAAGGAGACCAAGACATCTAGGATTTGAAAGGCATAGTACTGGAGATGAGACAGGTGAAGGAGGTAAGGAGAGGAGGGGGAAAAATGAGGAGGAGGTAGAGGAGAAAGGGAACAGAATAGGAAGGAGGAAGTGGGGGAGAGAGGGACAGGAAGAGGGAGGGAGAGAGAGAGAGAGGGAGAGAGCTTGAGCCAAAGTGTGAGCATGTGAGCACTCCAGAGATCTGCAGAGGTTTCCTTTAATTTTTAGCTGAGAACTGATCATGCATGTGAGGAAACTAC
The DNA here is from genome assembly GCA_963575035.1 of Avahi laniger. Taxonomy (NCBI): domain Eukaryota; kingdom Metazoa; phylum Chordata; class Mammalia; order Primates; family Indriidae; genus Avahi; species Avahi laniger. The sequence continues at coordinate 90,799 of CAUYSK010040502.1, read as the reverse complement.
CTGAGGCAAAGGGGAAGAGGAAGGACGCAAAGGAGTAGGAAGAGCAATTACTCAGCGCTCACATGGGATGAGGAATATTTTGTATTCCCACCAGCCAGAATGGAAAACTTCATAATTCTAGGGCATCAGGAACCACAAAGGCATTACCTCAGTAGTGGGGATGAACTAGCTCTAGACTAAAAGCTGCTCTGGTCTTACCTATCAAAGTTTAAAAGTAAGCCTCAGAAGTATCACAGGACTTCCAAGTAATTTAACACCACCCTAGACAAAACACAAAAAAATTACAGAAATTTTAAAAATCCTTCACTCATCAACAAAATATTCAAAATGGCTGACATTCAATAAAACATTACCAGGCATGCAAAGAAGCATGAAAATGCAACCCATACTGAGAATAAAAGTGAACCCATGAGGTCAGGAATGGTGGCTCATGCCTGCAATCCTAGTATTCTGGGAGGCTGAGGCGGGAGGATCATGTGAAGCCAGGAGTTTGAAACCAGCCTGGGAAACACAGCAAGATGCTGTCTCTATAAAAAAATTTTTTGTAATTTCCTAAATGTTTTTACCTTTTTTAGGTTTCTAAAAAAATTTCAAAGTATTATGGGGGTGCAAATATTTTTGGTTACATGGATCACTTTTGTAATGTTTGAGTCATGGTTATAGTGTGCCCATCACCCAGATGTGTTCATTGTACTCATTAGGCAGGTTTTCAACCATTCCCTCCTACCCCTTCCCCCTGCTTGATTTCTGTTAAGTTTTACTCCCCTCTATGCACATGTGTGCTCATCAGTTAGTTTCAATTTATTTAATAATAGTGAGTATATGTGGTGTTTGTTTTTTCATTCTTTAGATACTTCACGTAGGATAATGGTCTCCAGTTCCATGCAAATTGTTGCAAAAGACATTAAGTCATCCTATTCAGGGCTGAGTAGTACTCCATGGTATGCATATATCACATTTTGTTAATCCACTCATGAATTGATGGGCACTTGGGTTGATTTCACATCTTTGCAATTGTGAATTGTGCTGCAATAAACATTTGAGTGCAGGTGTCTTTTTTATAAAATAACTTCTTTTCCTTTGGATAAGTACCCAGTAGTGGGATTGCTGGATCAAATGGTAGGTGTATTTTTAGTTCTCGGGCTCGCCTGTCTTGGAACCCCTCAGTTTTCTCCTGTCAGTTCTGTCCATGTCTTTTGCCCACTTTTTAATGGGATTGTTTTTTTCTTGCTGATTTGTTTGAGTTCTTTGTAGATTCTGGATATTAGCCCTTTGTCAGATGTGTAGTTTGTGAATAGTTTCTTCTATTCTGTAGGTTGTCTATTTACCCTGTTAATTATTTCCTTTGCTATGCAGAAACTGTTTAATTTAATTAAGTCCCATTTATTTATTTTTGTTGTTGCTGTTTTTACCTTTGGGATCTTAGTCATAAATCCTTTGCCTAGGCTGATGTCTATAAGAGTTTTTCCTATGGTTTCTTCTTGGAAACAAACAACCTTCCAAGTCTGAATCAGGAAGAAATAGATATTGTAAACACACCAGTAATGAGTAGCAAGATTGAAACAGTAAAAAAAAAAATCTCCCTATAAACAAAGGTCCCAGCCCAGATGGATTCACAGCCAAATTCTACCAGACCTACAGAGAAGAACTGGCACCTATTCTATTGAAACTATTCATAACATTGAGAAGGAAGAAACCTTCCCTAACTTACTCTACAGAGCCAGTATCACCTTGATACTGAAGCCAGGAAAGGAGATAACAAAAAAGGAAAACTACAGACCAATATCCCTTATGAACATAGATGCAAAAATCCTCAACAAAATACTAGCAAAATGAATTCAATAGCACATCAAAAAGATAATCCACCATGATCAAGTGGGTTTCATCCCAGGGATGCAAGGATGGTTCAACATATGCAAATCAATAAATGTGATTCACCACATAAACAGAAGTAAAAACAAAGACCATAAGATCATCTCAATAGATGCAGAAAAACCATCTGATAAAATCCAACACCCCTTCATGATAAAGAATCCTCAATAAACTAGGCATAGAAGAAACATACCTCAAAATAATAAAAGCTATGTATGACAAACCCACAGCCAACATCATACTGAATGGGGAAAAGTTGAAAGCATTCCCCCTAAGAACAGGAACACTTACTAATACAGATGGAAATGTATGGCTCTCTCCAAGGGCTCTTCTTGCCTGTTTGCTCATGGAAAAGACTATTTGCCAGTAGGTAGAAGAGAGGCTACCATGGACTAAGTTGAGACAGCCATTCCATGCTGGGGAGGCAGAAGTCAAGCCGGGCACTTGCTTGCCAATACAGAGATAGTTCAAGAGAGAGAGATGAACCTAAGCATTGAAGTTTCATTTCTGCCACTTTTCAGCTGAGGGCCTCCTGTACTCAGGTAAGCACTGAAGACTTAAGTCTGAACCATGAACAAGGCTCTAAGGAAGAAGATATTAAAACCATAATTAATTCATCTCCAGTGTACAAAATGCAGACATGGAGAAGTGTGGGTGCTAAGGGTGCTAAGAGGACCATGCCTGGTTGGGAAGTCAAAGAAGACATCTCTGAGGAAGTGATATTTAGCTCAGATCCAAAGGAGAGTGTTCCACAGTGAGTAGGTCTATGCAAACCTACTCCCAAAGGCCAAGGAAGCTAAGAGGCCAAAGAAAGAGGCTAACGAACCCATTTCTCAGAAAGAAACATTTAACAGGCACTTATGAACAGAAGCCATGTCTCAGGCAGCAGCAAGATGAGGCAAAATGGTGGATCCCCCACGACATTACCCCCCAGATGTAGGGTTTATATACCCTAGGGAAAGAATGTTTAGGACAATTGAAGTTGACCTCCTCAGGGAGAGGCAAGAAAGCTATAAGAATCTGCCTAAGGGCAGGATTTATGGGCAGGGTCATTCCGATCAAAGGACAGAATTCACAGTAAAGTAGAAATCTTAAGAAGCATTCCCAGAACAGGGCTTGATCAGAAGTCAACATGGCAGATTAGCATCCAAGATGGAGTTGCTTTAGCCTCCACAGAGGGGGAGGAGTCAGCTGGGAGTCTGGAGAGCCTTTGGGTAGAGAGAACAGCATGTGGAAAAGCCCAGGGTAGGAGGAAGTTTACAGGACCAAGAGAAGCCCAGGATGGGTGGGATGAAGTAAGTAAAGGAGAGTGGTAGAGCTGAAATGGGAGAGGCAGCAAAGAGGTAGAATCATGTAGGTCAGTGTGAGGACCATGGGCACTGTTTTAAGACATGTGGAAAATTCCTGAAGGGTTTTCAGCAGAAAAGTGGCCTGGTGATTTCTTCAGCTATTTTTTTCTGTCGTTCCCCACCACTTCTCTCCTCTCCTGCAATTTTAATAATATGTATGTTAGAATGGTTGCTACTGTCTGCAGGTCACAATAGGTTCATTTTTTGTCAGTCTTTTTTCTCTCCATTCTTCTTTTTGGGCAATTTCTATTGCTATGCCTTCAAGTTCACTGATCTTGGGCCAGGCGCAGTGGCTCACACCTGTAATCCTAGCACTCTTGGAGGCCCGAGGTGGGAGGATTGCTGAAGCTCAAGAGTTTGAGACCAGCCTCAGCAACAGTGAGACCCTGACTCTACTAAAAATAGAAAAAAATTTTCCAGGCATGGTAGTGCACGCCTCTAGTCCCAGCTACTTGGGAGGCTGAGGCAGGAGGATTGCTTGAGCCCAGGAGTTTGAGGTTGCAGTGAGCTAGGCTGATGCCATGGCACTCCAGCCTGGGCAACAGAGTGAAACTCTGTCTCGAAAAAAAAAAAGTCCACTGATCTTTTCTTCTGCGGTGTTGAATCTGCTCTTTATCCCATCTGATGTAATGTTCATCTTAGACATTGTAGTTTTCATCTCTAGAAGTTCCATTTGGGTCTTTTAAAAAACATCTTTCATTACTTTCCTCATCTTGTTCCTGTTTTCCCATAACTTCTTGAATATATGGAGCCTATTTATGATAGCTCTTTTCATACCCTTACCTGCTGATTCCCTTGTCTCTGTCAATAGTGGGTCTGGTTTTATTTATTGGGTTTTCTCCAGGATATGGCAATATTTGCTGCTTCTTTGCATGCATAGTAATATTTGGTTTGCTACCAGCTATTGCCAGTTTTACATTGATAGATGATGGATCTGTTGAGCTGACTTACATAGTGTTTGGCTTTGTTCTGGCATGCAATGCAGTTTGTCACTTGGAATCAGTTTGATGCTTTTGAGATGCACTTTTAAGTTTTGTTAGGGTAGGTCATAGCATCCTTTAATCCAGGGTTAATTTATTTCCACTACTAAAGCACTGCTTCGTATGTTGTAAAGTCTCTCCACTCTGGCTACTAGAACCTTCCCAGCCCTGTGTGTGCTCCAGAAATCATTTGGCTTCCAGCTTTCTGGTGGTTTTTCCCCTGGCCTCAAGTAATTTCCACTCACACGTGTTTCCATCACCACTCAGCCAGAGACTTGAGGAAATTCTCCTGCAGCTCCTCCTACTTGACTCGGGACTCTCTTGTGACTTGGTCAATACTATGGTTTGAATGTTTGTGTCCCTCTCTAAATCCATATGTGGAAGTCCTAACCCTCAAGGTATTTGGGAGGTGGCGAGGTCATGTGGGCGAGCCCTCATGGGTGGGGTTAGCGCCCTCATAAAAGCGGCCAAAGCAAGCGCCTCTTCCCTTCTCCCATGTGAGATTACAATGAAAAGACACTGTCTGTGAACCAGGAAGCAGGCCCTCACCAGATAGCAAATCTGCCAGCACCTTGGACTTTTTGGATTTCTCTGGAACTGTGAGAAATAAATGTTTGTTGTTTATAAGCCACCTAGTTTATGGTATTTTGTCATAGCAGCCCGAATGGACTGAGACAGTCAAGATGAGTTTAGGATGGAAACAGTGTTGATGGTTCCTTCTCTCCTGCTCAGGATTCTTGGCCTGGCCCCTGGCACGTGGCTCTTGTCCGTGGTCCTCCGCTCACTCTCCCATTTCAGCAAGAAGATGTAGGTTTCTAGGAAGGAGACACTGTGGTTCATGAAAGTTTTTTTTTTTTTAAACTGGAATAATGTTGCTTAGGTAAACTGAAAAATAGCGTCTTATATAATCATGGTCTGAGGGGTCTCCTCTGTAGTTTTGCCCATACGCTGACTTTTGACTTGTGTTTTGTGTCTGTAATAACAATAGAATCTCCTTTTTCTGACTTGCCCTGAATAAAATCCATGGAATTCCCCAGTCATATGAGCTTACGTTAACATCACACCGGACACTCTGGAACACCAAGACTGAGGGCCTGAGGTTTCAGATGGATTGTCAGAAACTTCTAGAGACATATTCTTGAGGAAAATTAACAGGAAGGTTATCTGTACAGAGAGCTAAATCCCTTGCTGTCTTAGCAGTGGCCTCTGTGCCTCACAAAGAGGGGAGGGGAGAGCCCAAATGCCCAACCTGTTGTAGGAGAAGCCCTTTTATTTTATTTATTCTTTCTTTAAATTGAGGTCAAATTCATGTAACATAAAATTAATGAATTGAAAGTGTACCATTCAGTGGTATTTAGCACATTCACTGTGTTGTGCAACCATCACCTCTATCTAGTTCCAAAACATTTTTATCACCCCAACAGGAAATCCTGTACCCAGTAAGCAGTCACTCTCCGTCCTCCCCAGCCCCTGGGAGAAGCCCTTTGTTTGCAGGCGATTTCTAAGTGCCAGGGTTGACACTAAGAATATCTTCTCCAAGGCTGTGAGGCAAGGGGACAGAGCATGGGTGGGTTTTAGGGGCAGACAGGGCTAGAATCCAAAGCCAGCTTTGTCACTTATCTGTGAGACCCTGGACTAGTTGCTTAATCTCTCCAAGGCTCAGGCTGGGGATAACATCCACTTCACATTCAGTTTTAAAATACATGGAGGGAAGTATTTGTTAAGAATTGAAACTCAGGTATGGTTGGCGGTTGCTGGTCCCTCGGGCTCTGGGAAACTTAAACTTGGTCCTGATGTCCTCCCGTTAGCCTTTAGCAACAGGGACACCTTGGGGACTTACTTTCGAGCATATTTCAGGACATCAAACTCTACTTCCAATACTTGACACTGTGCTAGTATTATGGATACTCAAGAGCGAATGAAGGCTGGGCGCAGTGGCTCACACCTGTAATCCTAGCGCTCTGGGAGGCTGAGGCAGGAAGATCGCTTGAGCTCAGGAGTTCGAGACCAGCCTGGGCTAGAGTGAGGCCCCATCTCTACTAAAAATAGAAGAAAAAATTTAGCGAGCATGGTGGTGCACGCCTGTAGTCCCAGCTACTCTGGAGGCTGAGGTAGGAGGATCGCTTGAGCCCATGAGTTGGAGGTTGCTATAAGCTAGGATGACACCATGGCACTCTAGCCCAAGTGACAGAGTGAGACTCTGTCTCAAACAACAAAAAACAAAAAAGAATGATTGAATAAGTGAGGCAGCTGTTACCCAGTCAGGCAATTCTGCCAATGTGTTGGGAATTAGTCTGGGTGTTGTTTAGGGATTATAATTGGCATTCCATGGGAACTTTCAGCTCCTAAACAAGTAGTGGGGGTAGACTTTTAGGTTTAACAAGCACCATTACCTCTTAGGAATTTTCTGTTTATAAGGACTCTGTCTCTTAGGCCCTTCCACTTAAGTGCCACAATGGCAGGGGATAGTGGGTAAGAACCCCAGGCTTGGGCCAAGTTCATCTTGTGGCCTTGCATACCCTCAGAGACACAGAAATGGGGTAGTCACTGCGCTCCCACCCTTCCCTGCTGTGCAGGAAAACTCCCCGCACACATTCTCAGCGTGCCCACAGCGGGCACATTCATCATTACCAGTCAGAGTGCATTCCAAGCTTTTCTGGAACTTTTGTGAGCTCCTTAAGTGGATTCTGAAGGTCAAGGATAATCTGGTTCTGGGCTCCCTGGCTGGAGGAACAAACTGACAGGAGCTCTGGGGTCCCTGGCAAGTGAGCAACTTCTGAGAAGGCCTAGCAACTACGTGTTGGCAAACTCGCCAGTCTCAGAGTGAAACAGAACTGGCTGTTCTCCAAGGCCCTCCTAGGGGCCTCTTGAACTTGTGGGACTCGTGGGAGTGATCAAGTCTGGCCTCCTGCATCCAGACAAGGTAGTTGTTTCTAGTCCTAATGGTCAGTGAGACATAATCTGACCTGTTTCAGCAAGTCCTAGCGAGGGGAGGGGTTCCTGGGGTTGGAATGAGCCAGAGCCTGTTCCTACATTGCTGGTAATGTCCCAAGAATGTGGTTCTAGGGCCTGGGGAAGGCTCAGGGCTCAGAAGAACTGAGACTTATTCAGAAGATGGGGCTTCCTGGATTTCATAGGTTCAGCGAGAATAGCCTCAGTTTCTGAGGAGTCAGGGAGGAGGTATGACAGGCATGGCTAGATCCAGGGTAGGAGCTTTTCCAATATGAGTTAGAGTTCCCTGAAATCTTGTCAAAATTCAGTAACAACCTCTCTGCTATTTTCTGGCAGGTAGATCACAGCCTATTGGTGACTCTTTAGCCAAAAGACTAAGCAAGACCCTGCCGTTGGTCTTCCTGAAGGGCAGTGGCTCTTTGCATTACAGAATGAACAGGTCTGGAGGGTGGGTGTCATTAGTGACTCTGGAACCCCTTCCCAAGCCTTGGGCCAACCTCTGGAGATCACCTCCAGAAAGGAAGGGGAGCCAGGAGCCTTGATGACCAGTGGGGCTCCGTTTGCCCACCTTTGTGAAAAAAAATGGTCCTGGACTTTCTGCTGAGATAGCGCGCTCTCTCTCTCAATGGACTTCTGGAGACATATGAGGCTTTTTTGTTCATCCAAGGATGCACGAGCCTCAGCATTTGTTCTGGTAGTTTCCCTGCAGGTTTGTATAATGAGACCCATCTCTGGAAAGCAAGGAGACAGTCAAGAAAGGTGCACAGTACCATGTGGGTGGGAGAAGGGGAGGAAGCCTAGGAACCTGGGAGGGAAGGCAGCTGCCTCCAGGACAGGGTGCTCAGCAGAGAGGGCCGGAAGCGAGCGGGGGAGTGGCAAGAAATAAGGTGAACACAGGACGGGGCCCTGGTCCTGTAAGCCATGATCAGGGGTTTGGACTTTATTCTAAGGAAAGTGAGGAATCTGGAACAATTTTAAGGAGCAAAGAGGCATGAAAACACTTGCTGTGAGGGACAGCCTGGCTGCAGTGTGCTCTGGGTGGGGGCAATGGCGGTGGGGTAGAAGCCCGGGGATGGACAGGCCTCGTGTTGATTGAATATGACAAGGCACAGAGAAACCAAATGTGACTGTTTTGGGCAAACGCTGGTGCCACTGGCCAAGAGTAGGAGAAGGGGTTGCAGGGACAGGCGGAGGGAGTATGATGAGTTTAGATTTGGATGTTCCAAGTCTGAGAAACTTGTGTGATACCTGGGCAAAGCTGGTCAGCAGCTGGGAAGAGCTGCGGGGAGACACTCAGGTCTGGGGGCCGCTGGCTCCTGGGTGGTGAAGGAAGGCACCTGTGGAACGTGCCAAGGAAGTCCTGGGACGAAGCCCTGAGGAGCCGCTGCAGGGAGGTGCTGGGCAGAGGAAGGAGCCGGCAAGGGGGCCTGCACAGAGCAGGTGGAGGGAGGAGGAGCCATGAGAGGACAGGTCATGCCTCCAGGGCCAGAGCTGGAGTGCAATGGCATCATCATAACTCACTGTAATCTCAAACTCTCTTCGTATGTCATGATTTTTATTTCTTGAATTACCTGTTCAGATCCACCATCCATTTTTCTATTGAGATGATAGTCTCTTTTTCATTTATTTGTAAAAATTCTACTAAGGATATCAATTGTAACATACTTTTACCTATTTGTTGTTTGTCATTGAGCTTTGCCTATGATGTTTTTCCAAGCTGGAGTTGAAAACCATTTGTAGGCGACTGTATTGTTCTCCTGTGATCTAGAACCTGGTGCTTTTGCTCAACTCTGGCAGCATACTGGTGGCCTCACTTCTGACTGTCACAAGTTTCGCCGTCTTTCTTTTTTTTTTTGTTGTTTTTGAGGCAGGGGCGTGCTGTGTTGCCCGGGCGAGTGTGAGTGCCATGGGGTGAGCCGAGCTCACAGCAACCTCAAACTCCTGGGCTCAAGGGATCCTCCTGCCCCAGCCTCCCGAGTAGCTGGGACTATGGGTGTGCGCCACCATGCCCGGCTAATTTTTCTATTTTTAGTAGAGATGGAGTCTCACTCTTGCTCAGGCTGGTCTCCAACTCCTAACCTCAAGTGATCCCCCTGCCTCGACCTCCTGGAGTGCTAAGATTACAGGTGTGAGCCAGCATGCTTGGCCCATCTTTCATTTTTTTGACTCTTCTCTTGACCCACACTTCTTTTCTAAGCCTAATTGGGGTCCACAGTTTTTGCACATGGGAAAAAAAAAGCCAATGTGCCCTTTGTCCTGTTTTCTTTGATGTCTTTGAATACTTTTCCAGGGTGAGCAGGTGGATTCGGAGTTTGCTTTCCTTGGACTCAGGCTGGAAAACTTCTACAAGGTCACTGGAAAAAACCCATGGTGGCAAAAACCCATGACATTCAGTCATCGGGGCGAGGTCCGGCAGTGAACTGTTGCTAATCCCTGCAGAGAAGTTGCTCAACTGTCCCCGGGGAAGGCCTGGCCTTCCCTGGACCTGCCTTCTACCCTCTCTGTGGGTCCCACCTCAGCTGTTCTTACTGCCCTGTATCTCCTAAAGGGCTTTAAGCAGTACAAGTACCAAGTAATTTTAATATTGTTTTTATTCTTCGAGGACTCAGGAGGGTGTTGCCCGGTGCCCCTGTGCCCACTTTGCAGTTCCTGAGGACTGTCCTTCCTCACTGTCCTTCCCTGGTCCTTCTGTGACCTGGGTGCTTACAGATGAGATTAGATGTCAGAAAATGTGACCCCATTGTTGGGGGGAAAGATGTGGGAGATTAATGTGTGGGAGAAGAGGGAAAGAATAGTTTCCATTTTATTGTTTACGATGAAAACTTTCAAGCACAGACGCAAGTGGGGAAGGTGGAATAACGAGCCCTCACTCACCCATCGCGAAGCTCCAGCAGTTTCCATAGGCGACCAGTACCCTACCCTCTTCTCCTCTGTGGGATTGGGAAGCAAATCCAAGGCATCGTAAAATTTCATCTGTAAATATTTCATTACATACCTCATAGCAATGAACTCTTTGAAAAATATAAATAACCCTAAGACAATTATCACACCTAAACAAGAGTTAACAGTGACGGAAGACTGTTTTTATGTGGCTTTACATAGCATAAAGAGTGGGAAGATCTGTTTTTTAATTCTGACTTGTTGTGCAAGACCTCAAGCAAGATAGTTAGCTTTTCCATACCTAAGTGGTTGCTTGCGTGGAGAAATGGGACTGTTTGCCTCAAATTGATAACATTGGTCATATTTACAGACAGGCTGTATTTCCCAACTTAAAAAAATAGCTTCATGCATAAGCTTTCATGGTACATTTATCTCTACAACTAAGGTAGGGAAAGGTAAGGGTTATTTTTCAGGAAGTAGGAAGTCAGGGGCAGAATGGGGTCTCCTATGAAGTAGGAAGCCTGCAAAGGGGTGGGCACGGACAGAGAGACCCCCAACACTCACGCCCAGGAACAAACTCTTGGCTTTGGGGCGAGTGAGGGGGCAGGGCAGCCGCCTGGGGCGTCTCCTGCAGTGCCCTTAGCTAACCCGCTGGCAAGTGTGGGCTGGCAGTGTCCCTCTGGCTGGGACTTAGGCTTGGAGCTCTCTTGCACTGCTTGATTTGGCACAGGATCAATAACACTGGTTGAATAGGTTTTTTTTTTAAAAAAAAAAAAAAAGAGGAGAAATAAAAGAACAGGAAGAACCTTCACCTTTTAGTGCCAAGGTGGAACTTGGAGAGCAGCAAGTCCGGACTTTTGCAGTTCAGGAAACCGAGGTCTGGAGAGGGAAAGTGCCTTTGCCGGAGTCACACGGTGCATCAGGGCAGAGCAGGCCTCCCCACTGATGGCCTCTCTTGCCTCTTAACTCGAACTGGTTCTCTCTGGGGTGAGGGAGGTGATTCGAAGTCACCGGGGAAGAATGGGAGCAGACCTCTTCGGCGTCTATTTCCCTAAGAGTTGGCAAGATGCCAGTGTAATCATTTGTGTCCCGTGGGTGTGAGAAATGCTCAGCCTGTCCTCACCACTTTGGTGACCAGGGTCCCTGGCAGCCCTGCCTTGAGCCTTTCTAGCAGGCTTCCTGAGATCACTCCCTCCCCCCAAAATTCTGGCCTCAGTGGGATTGGGGAGGTGTGTTTTAGGTACTTCCTAAAGAACAACGTCTTTGACATTGAATAGGGGTTTCTACTTTGATAATTTTTGCTGCTTTTGTGCATGCATTTGCCATCACTTTCACTTTTAACCCTTTGGTGTCATTTTTTTTTCAGTCTCCTGTAAGCAACCTGTAGTTTTTTGTTGCTGTTGTCATTGTTTTAGTTTTTGTAGAGACAGGGTCACACTGTGTTGCCCAAGCTGGTCTAGAACTCCTGGCCTCAAGCAATCCTCCTGCCTTGGCCTCCCAAAGTGCTGGGATTACAGGCGTGAGCCACTGCATCCACCCAGCAACCTATAGTTTGACTCTCATTTTTACCCCCGTCTGAGTCTTTGCCTTTTACTGGGGGAACTTAAACCATTGATAATTATTGCTGTAAGTGATCCATACGGGGCCTTCCTCCCCAAAGCCCATAATCTCAGTCTAATCATGAGAAAAACATCAGATACATCCCAACTGAGAGATGTACTACAAAATATCTGGCCAGTACTTCTCAAAACTATTAAGGTCACCAAAAATAAGGGAAGTTTGATCTCTTCTTGGCCTTTTGGCTAAGATCAAGTATAAAAACAGGGAAGTTCCAGAAATTGTCACAAACCAGAGGAGCCTAAGGAGACACGATAACTAAACATAATGTGGTGTCCTGGTTAAGAGTCTAGAACAGAAAATGGACATTAGGTTGAAACTAAGGAAACCTAAATAAAGTATAAACTTTAGGGTTTTTTGGTTTTTTTTAAAATACTCCCACAAAGAAAACTCTAGATCCAAATGGCTTCACTGGTAAATTCTACCAAACATTTAAGAAAAAATAATGTCAGTTCTACACAAAATCTTCTAAAACATAAAAGATGAAGAAACAATTCCCAGATGAAAAAATTAACTCTAAAAAAGTCAAAAGCCTGAATGTAAGATAATATAGGAGCTAAAACTATAAAAACCTATAACAAAACATAGGAGAAAATCTTAGTAATCTTGACGTAGGGGAAGATTTCTTGAATACACAAAATAGCATAAACTCTAAATGAAAAAATTAACGAATTGGATTTCATGAAAATTAAAAATATTTTCTCTTCAAATGACACTGTTAATAAAATAAGTCAAGCCACAGACCTAGAGAAAATATTTGTGAAACCTCTATCCATCAAGGGCCACGTAGACATAATGTGTGAAGGACTCCTACAACCCACTTATAGGAAGATAAAAACCCAATAAAAAGTTGGCAAAATATGTCAGTAGACACTTCCCCAATATATATGGGTGGCAAAGAAGATACTTCACCAAAGATTTTATATTTATATATATCTCATCAGCCAATAGGGAAATGCAAATTAAAACCACAATGAGATCACAATGGGATGCCACTGCACCCACTAGAATGACTAGAATTAAAAACGTTGAAAATACCAAGTATTGGTAAATATATAGAAAGCACATCGGTGGTTGCCAGGGGCCAGGAGGTAGGAGGAGAGACTTGATTGCAAAGGGGCACAAGGGAAGATGGAAATGTTTTGTAATATGATTGTGGGAGCGGTTACATTACTTACACATATTTGTCAAAACTCATAAAATTGTTCACTTAAAAATAGTGAAGTTTTTTTAATTAAAAAAAAAATTTTTTTTACAGTGCTAGGATGGGCCAGGTGTGATGGCTCACACCTGTAATCCTAGCACTCTGGGAGACTGAGGCAGGAGGATCGCTTGAGCTCAGGAGTTCAAGACCAGCCTGAGCAAAAGCGAGACCCCATCTCTACTAAAAATAGAAAAATTAGCCAGACATGGTGACGCACGCCTGTAGTCCCAGCAACTTGGGAGGCTGAGTCAGGAGGATCCCTTGAATCCAGGAGTGTGAGGTTACAGTGAGCTACGATGATGCCACTGCACTCTAGCCAGGGTGACAGTTTTTGTTTGAAAAAACAAACAAAAAATCCAAAGTGCCACCCTAGGATAGGGCAACGTGGCCTTTGGGTAAATTCAAAAGTGCAATCTCTCCAAAATAGTGAAGTTTATTATTTGTCAATTTTGCGTCAGAAAATTGGGCAAGAGGCTATCAAAAGATGCCCTCAGGAGACTACCTAGATACCAGACACATTCTTCCCTGCCCTGCCCTCTTGTGTAACAGAATTCCTACCTGCTCTGGATGATCAGGGACAATTAGCCCTGCCACTAGAAGTGGTGGTGAGCAGGACCTACCCTTTGATTCTTGGACCCATGTATGCTACCTACCAGGAACACAACACCTTGTAAAAGTCATTGATTTAAGGTGTATACTGCATCCTAGAGAATAGCACTGCATCCTCAGAGGCTTTTTCCCCCTAAATTTTATTTTATTTTATTTTATGTTTTTGAGACAGGATCTCTCCCTGAGTCTCAGGCTGGAGTGCAATCATAGCTCACTGCAGCCTCTCGGATTCAGGTGATCCTCCTGCCTCAGCCTCTGAGTAGCTGGTACTACAGGCACGCACCACCATGCCTGGCTAATTTTTAAAAATTTTTTGTAGAGACAGGGTGGTCTCAAACTCCTGGCTTCAAGCTGTCCTCCCACCTCAGACCTCCCAAAGTGCTGGAATTACAGGCACGAGCCATTGCGCCCGGCCCAAATAACACATCTCGTGGGCTTTTGTCTCCAAGCTGGTGCCTCAGCTGCATCTTCAAAAGGCTATTCCATCACTCTGCCAGGCTGTCGGCTTCTAGGGGAGCCCTGTGTGATAGGGCCAGCGGATTCCACGGTCACGTGCCCCCTGCCACACCCCTCTGGCTTTAAAGTATGCCCTAGTCCTGTGCTAGATAATGTAGGGTCTCATGTCAGTGGACTGAACACTGGAAGGCCTCAGATAACAGCGCTTGGCTGAGGCTCTGTGGGTAGGAAGGACTCTGGTATGTGTGTCAGCCACAGTCAAGATGAATTGCCGTCCCTGTCAAGGTCGAACAAGTCCAGTGTAATCAACTTGTCGCCAAGGCATGCAACCAAGAGAATTCAACTGTAATTACAGGCTGGGTCCTGTACAAAACAAGTTCCAAAGAATGGGACACTGGGAAGTAGAAGCCAGACCTGATTTGCTATGGTCTGCAAAGTAAAACGCTCGTGCCCCCCTCACCATTGCTCCGCAGAGTGAACCCTGGCGACCAGTGGAGCGTGCCACATCCCACGCCTTTTCCCCCCATAGCCCTGCTCAAATCTTCCCTCCGTCGTGGAGCCTTCAAGCCTTCCCGCATCCCGGGGCCCTGCTAGGACCCATCCTTCCTTCTGTTTTTGCCCCTGACACTTCGTATGAGAAGGCAGAGGGTTAGGGGACTGACCGCGAGCCGAAGGAGCTGCCTCTGTGGGCGGGTCCCGGAGGCAGCAGGCCACAGCGACCCACGGAAACCTCTGACGAGCCACTTATAGAACCAGCATCCAGCTGACAAAGAGCAAGTATTTCTTCTGGAAGCTTCAAAAGCAAGTGGGAATGTATATCTTAAAGGACAAATTTTGAATGTGTTTGGTCAGTTTTTTTATTGAGGCATAACATGTACACAGTAAAGTGCACAAATGTCACGTGTACAACTGGAGGAAGTCTTAATGCACGCGTGTGCACTCATGCACCACGTGCACACCCCCCACGCCCGGTGCAGCCACCCCCAGACAAAGGTCGTGTCCATCATCACCCCGGTGACCACTGTCCTGCCTTGTAGCACCACCTGTTAGTTATGCCTGTCCTTGAACTTTACCTAAAGGGAATCATGAAACATGTAGCATGTTATGTCTGCCTTCTGTTCATCACGATGTCTGTGAGATTCCTCCACATTGTCACGTGTAGAAGCTTGTTCTTTTCTGTTGCTGAGTAGTATTTCATTGCATGCATATATCATAACTAGTTTGTCCTTTCTTACTGTCGATGGACATTTCATGTGCTTCCAGTTTGGGGCTATTACAGCTAAAGCCTCTCTGATCGTTCTTGTATGTGTCTTTTGGTGACATATGTACTCATCTCTCTTGTGGTTACAGCTAAGAGTGGAGTTGCTGGCTTATGATTTGTTTCTGAAGGATTTGCAGGGACTTGCCCTGGCCATGAACGAGGCCACAAAAGGAGCTGCAGAATGTTTGTGGGATGGTAAGAAACTCATGCGCCTGACGAGGCCATCCCTCTCTGGAAGAGACAGCAGCCAGGGCTGACCTGAAGAGTTGGAAAGGTTATCTGGCGTAATCCCTGTATCCTGGAGCAAGGTTAGTGTTTCAGCGGCCTCCCCGGCTGTTTATCTGTGCCCTGTGACCCGGCCCCACAGTTCAATAAGTGACTCAGGGGAATGAGGTCACATCACATCCTTGGAGCTGCAGACAGGTTCAGCTCAGGCCAGGGTCCAGGCCTCCCTAGAGGAGGACTTTGAGTTTTCAAGAATTAGCACTGATTAGCAAGAAGCCAAGGAACAAATCTACAAGCCCCTGTCAGAACAGGACCAGTGCTCCTGGGGAGCTCAGCTTGTGGCACCACCGGGGCCAGCAAATCAGAGTCCTAAAGCAGAGGGGACAGTAATCCCCGAGTAAACAAAATGAGATAGCCTTGAACACTCAGCACCTTACAGTGGTCAGGGCTCAGTCTGGGATGCTGGACACTGGCATCCAAAGCTTCGGGAGCGCTTCTTAACCAGACACATCGTAGCATCCCTGGAGGCAGACCGTAAACAGTGTAGGAGACCATTTTACTCATGTCATCAGTCTGGTGGCAGCCAGCATAGCCTCTGCGCCTCTAGCACAGCTCTTGTACTCGCACAAAAGCAGCAGAAGGAAGTGGAAAACAGCTGTCATAACGACTCAGCCCTAGCGATGACACGTCCGGTGCCATGGAAATTCCTTTTCCTCTGAACCGAAGCGTGCTCGCTGGCATGGTGGAGCCAACACTACCTGCTCCTCTGTAATACACAGAGTTATTTTGAGAAGCAGGTAATTGCTCACTGGAAAGAGTAAATATGACTCTATAAATATAAAATATTGCCTTAGGCCTCAGCGATTGTTCATGGTTGGGATGAGGGAACGATCAGTGGCGGGCGTTGACGAGAGCTGCCCAGTCATGAGAGGGGCCTCATTGTCACCCCGCCTCCCAGGCAGGGCGCAGGTGTCTCTGGCATAGCCTAAGCCCGTGCTCACTGCAGGGCGGGGGTGAGGGGGACTGCGCACAGGTGTTATGAGAGTTGTGGGGAGTCACCCCCTGATCAGGGGCATTGAGGCAGGGGGTTACCAGTTCCACAATTATCAGTAACTTTATTTGCAGATGGAAAAACCAGACATTCAGAGGTTAAATGTACTCAGGAGCCTCAGGATCAGGCAGCTGGCAGTAGAGCCGGAGCTGGGCCCCGCTCCTGTTCCGTGCCCTCCAAGTTCCACCTCTTCCCACTGCCTCCTCATCAACTTGACGGAAGCTGACTCTGGGCAGGAGACCACCTGAGGCCTTGGGTAGGGGACAGAGATCCCCGAGCCATTGTCCAGGTGGGGAGACTCTCAGCCAGGTCAGGAGTGCCGGCGTCCTGTCCCCAAATCTTCCTGTGACCTGCACCCGTCCTCTGTGCTGGCCAATCTTCTTAACCTTCTGGGCCCTTCTCAAATGCTACCACCTCCGAGAAGCCTTTCTCGATCAGCCCCTTTTTCGATCTCTTATAGGTTTTTGGTTTTGTTTTGTAAAAAAAGAACATGGGTTGGAGGTTTATTTAACTCATCAATGAGGGATTCAGCAGGATATAAAAATGGCTCCTGGGAGAATTGGAGGAAGAGAGTATTAATAGGGATTTGAAAAAAAATGAATCTTAGAATAATATTGATAAGTCCGATGCAAAGCTGGTATTGTCCTTTAGGGCAAAACTCCTTTGGAATGAAATTTTCTACCTGAGAGAAAGCATTTATACTCTGCCTGACAAAATCTACTTGCTAACATGGGACATATGTCTAGAAAGGTGGCGAGAAGCCCAACTGGGATGGAGACCTAGGAGGATCAGTGATGAGGGGCAGGTGGCAGTTGAAGTCCTCTGTCAGAGCTGTTTGCCCATCCTGGACAATGACTAGCTGATCCCAGCTGTTCCTCCGTCCCCCTCGGTCATTCAGTCTTGTTTCTACCACCTCAAAGCCTCCAGCATCCTCCAGCTGCTCGTCTTTTATCTGAGCCTTGGGGCTGCAATCAGCCCCTCCCTCGGTCTCTGCCCTCTCTGTCATCCTACGTGCCATCTGCCACGAGTGATCTCGAAAACATGGCTCAGGCCCACAAAACCTTTCAATGCCTCTTTACTTCCTCTTGCTCAGAAATAACCTCTTGACTTCTCGGGAGGTCAGTGCAAGTCTGCCCCGCCTATCATATGAGCCTGGACTCCAATGGGACCCTTCTGTCCCCTCTGTCTCCTGGCCATGGGCTGCCCCATTTCCTGAGCATGCATACCCTTTGCCCTTTCTGCCTTCTAAGGCCAGCTCCAGGTGCCTCACCACATGCCACACATCACCCCACCAGAAGCTTCCCACTCTCCTCCCAGTCTGTGGCCAGGTAAACTCTCCTGCTGTGGTATCTGCCACCCCTGGTGAAGGGCGAGGGGCATGGAACAGAAACCTGAAGGCTCGAGCCTCACACAGGCCCTCCTACCAGCTGGTTTTTTGTCTTGAACAAATCAATCCACCTCTTGTTTCTCTATGTTTAGAAAAACAAATTTGGGCCAGGTCATCTGGAAGTTTCCATCTGTAGATACAATTCCGTGGTCCTCAACTACTTGTTTTCCCTGGGTTTCCCCTACCAGAGTGTATGCCCTTCAAGGCAGAGAGTAATGCATTCTTGGGTCCTCACCCCTCAGCACCCAGTGTGGAGCTTTCCATGTAGTGGGTGCTCAGGACATGAGTCTTGGGGGAATGAAGTGATTTCGGTGCTTTCTCTCCATCCAGGTACTGTCCATGGTAGGTAGCTTTTAGAAACGATGTTTTCTGTGTCTTGCTCATGACCTGCCCTGTCTACAACATGCTCTTTCCTCCCTACCTTCTTAGCTGACAAACTCCTCATCCTCAAAGAGCCAACTCAAATGCCAGCTCTAGGCCCTCCTCCAGCAGTGCCAGAGCTCCTGCAGTTCTGTGGCACTTATCACAATGTACCAGGATCATGGCCATCACTTCCATGTTGTCGCTGACACTTCAGTGCACAGTTTATCTCTTACCTGAACCTTGGGGCCACAGTCAGCCCCTCCCTCGGTCTCTGCCCTCTCCACCATTTGACATGCCATCTGCCACGAGTGATCTCGAAAACACAGCTGTTTGCAGACAGGAGCAGAGATGTCAGCGGCACTGAGCCTAAGGGAGCATTCCCAACACTGCTTCCATTCTGGCTCAGGGTCTCAGGATCTAGCATCACAGAGCCCAGGCCCAGTGCCCTTAGCAGTGGGGTGACATTAACCCCTGCCTCCCTGCTTCCTCTCTCCTGTTCTCCTAGCACAGCTGAGAGGTGGCATCTTGTTCTCCTGGCCAAGGCCACTGCCCTTCAAGAGACCCTTCTCAGCCATAGCCCTGGGATTGCCACACGACGGTGGTGGCTGCTTCCAGCTGCTCCTCCTGGCCCCTGGCAGGGCAGCGAAGCAAGTCTAGGGGTGAGGGAAGGCTGGCCTGGCCCCGCAGCTCTGCAGAGTGAGCTGAGCAGACAGGGAGGTTCATTCCCCCACTCAAGAGCCTTTAGGACCCGGCACAGCTTCCTGCTTCCCTCTGGGGATGTGGAGGCCAGGACTACAGCCGGAATGACCGTGCTGTACCAGCAGACATACCAAAAAACGCACATGCTGTGGTGGTCTGCCCCAGAGGGGCCCCAGGCTTCGGGAATGGGGGGACAGAGGGTGGACACTGAGACCACAGGGGCAGCGGGCAAGTGGAAGTCGGGTGGTGCTGCGGGAGGGAGGTTGGGGAGTGAGGTAGACTGCAGCCATCCCACACTCGCCCGGGCATCGGCATCACCTGGAGACCCTTACTTTGTTCTGTTTTGTCTTATGAGATAGCATATGTTCTTACCTGCAGTTCATTCAGGTTGTCCTTTCTGTAGAGCCATAAATAAAGTAGAGATGGATTGTCATACTTAAAAAAAACCCACCAGATTGCTAGGGGAGGCATAGGCAGATGTATCATCTGCTTGAGGTGCAGGTGAGCATAGTGTGGACGTGTGTGCAGGGGCCAGGGGCAATGATGGGAGGGTGTGTTCAGAGAGGAGGACCCCTGACTTTGGCAGTTCAAGATGGTGCCCAGCGACCACAGGCGTGTGTGTGAGGCTGGGGGTCAGAGAGGTAAGACCCGACCGTGTGAGAGGGACTCAGACAGTGATGTCCCCATTGGCGGTGACCAAGGTTGGGGCTGAGCAGAATGCTAGGAGCCACGTTCCACATCCTCATATGAGAGGAGTAGGGGAGCGAAGCCTTTTGTTTGTTTAAACTACAGGCATCCTGTGCTCTTGGGCCAACATCTGCAGAAGCAGGGTCCTTGATTCCCGGTGCAGCCAGCCTGGTGTGGGGCCAAGGACAGGTGTCTGCAGCCATGAGTGTAGACAAGGAGCACCAATAGGAGGTGAAAGAGCCGAGCTGCAGACTCAGATCTACCAAGTATGAGCTGTGTGATTGCAGGCAGCTTGTTTCACAATTCTTGTCATCTGATCAAAATGGAGATAACCCCTCCTGTAGAGCTTTGATGTGGGGATCCTGGAGGTGGAAGTGTTTTGTAACTGAGGGCCTGGCCTGCTGCCTCTGGCCTGCGGTCCCTCGGGCTGTTGACCCCTGAGCCTGTGCTAATCATTAAGCCCTAGGAGAGATGTGCTTACTTTTGTGATTGGGGGAATGAGGGTACAGTGGCAGCCAGGCCTGAGCCCAGATGCCCACACCCTCTCAGATAACACCCAAAGTCCACCTAATTTGGGTCCCCCAGACCATGCCATGTCTGATTCCCTGCCCTGGTAGTCCTACCCAGGCTGTGGGCATGACATTCTTGTGGGTGCGGGATGTCAACATACTTGCCAGGCCTCCCCGCCTCACACACAAGGACGGATAGCCCAGTACTGACTGCCCTGAAACGCTGGGCCAGGGAGTTCCAGAGGCAAAGACGGCTTTAGGGACCTCATTGCTCAGATAAAGACATGGAGGTTCACAGAGGGAAGGAGCTTGCTTATGGTCACACGACAAAGTAGCATCAGAGCCTGTGGTTGCTGGAAACCTTCCCCTTATGGAACTTAAGTCTGGCTGCAGGGAGAACGTAGGTTAGGGCTGGGGAGAGGGTAGACATTCATTTCTGGAGGACACATGCCCCCCAGGAGAGAAGAGATGGGCCCTCTTTCTGGGGGGTCTGTAGCTTCTCACCGAAAGAATCCACAACCTCTCATCTCTGACACTGTTAGCACTGTAAGGTAAAGTCAGGGAACATTCAGACAGGCAGACAGTGGGGACTGGCCATGCTCCTTCCAGGCTGGCACTTTCTGTGCTAGGACAAAGGCCCAGCTGTAGGGTCCACACGAGAGGATCCAAGCCGGGCCAAGGCTATCTCAGACCAATGATGATTCACCGGGTGCAGTGGTTCACGCCAATAATCCCAGCGCTCTGGGAGGCTGAGGCGGGAGGATCACTTGAGATCAGGAGTAGATCAGGAGTTCGAGATCAGACCAATGATTGTGTATCTTTCACTGGTGTCATTTTGCTGTCCTGTGTTGTCCTCCTGGACTCCAGTGACTTTGGAGAACCCATGTACCTGCCCCAGCTGCAGCACAGGAAGCAGTCCAGATCTCGGCCGCAGCCCCAGGGCTCCTCCCAGCATTAAGCACCTTGGCAGGCACCTGAGCGGCAGGTATGGATAGGAGCCCGTGGAATCTGAATGACATCAAAGAAAGAATACAGGGGGGAGGGTGATAGGGCAGTGGGGACCCTGAGTTTCTGTGACTTGGAGCCGGGAAGCATGGTAATGCCGGTCAGAAAAGAATTCAAGAAAGGTGCTGGCGTGTCCAGGAAGGTTGAATTGGGACCTAGACATGATGAATGATTCACTCATAGAACATTCAAGCTAGAAGGGACTATGTAAGTGATACATAGCTCAACCTCTTTGTTTTATTGTTCAGGAAACTGAAGCCCAGACGGGTGACGGGCTGGGTCAAAGGCAGTGTGTGTGAAAAATGAGACTGGACCTGAACTCGGGCTGACTGGTCCAGTGAGGTTTTCATTCCATGTCACTGAAATACCTCTAATCTCATCTCGCCCCAGCCGAGGTCGCCCAGCACTCATGTGCTAGCCGAGACACAGATGTCCTTTGACTTTGTTGACGTTGACTCCTCGCCAGTGAAATCCCTCTCGATCATGGACTATGCAGCGAATGTCCCAATTTAATCCAAGTGCAAACCTTATACCACATATCCTTAAGACATAAAAATACAACATGTTCTGTTGAAGAGCTCTCAATGGGTTTTCAGCTAATACCTTTGTGGTTTTTGATAAGTTATGTATTGTTCCTGAGTCTGTTTCCTCCTCTGTAACATGAAAATAAAACCTACTTCTCAGGTAGTGACTGGGCAATGAGATAACATGCACGGTTCAGGTATGTACCAGACAGTTGACCCTCTTTCTCTCCATTTTCCTCCCCAGAGCATGGCATGGATGGTTAGGCTGGCCGAATCAGGGGGATTGAAGATATGACAATTCCTTGAAAATGTAAACCCACCGGTGTTGCCAATAGCACAACGAAATTGCTTGGCTGAATCAGATTGAGGGGATATTTTTCATGGAAACTGCATAGAAGTCACGATAATGCCTTCAAAATAAAAAGCAGACAAGAAGCACATTGGTGTTGCTGACACTGCAACACTGCGGGAGTGGTGGCCAAGCCTCCTGTTCCCTCCTGTCCAGTCTTTGGGACATATTCATGAGAGTGGGCAGGGGAGGAATCTCCCTTCCTACCAGCTGACTGAGCAGGTCTGCCAGAGGGGAGGTAGAAACTTGAATTTTAACCTCCAAGTTAATTGCCAGTAGCTGTTGTGGATTATCAAGACTGTGAAGTCCCCCAGGGGTCATTTGGGCCTATACGCTGGAAAACACTGGGCAGCACCCTCTGTGACCTCAGCCCCCTGTTGTCACCAGCCCATGTGGATCCTTAATCGCAGTGCTGGGGTTTGCGTGCGGGGTGGGAGGCCCAGTGAGGGTCCGTCTTCCAGTCCCCTGACTATTCACACGTGTGTTCCCCTGAGCCCCATCAGCTTGCTGCTTCCCACACCACAGCGTTTGTCCCCGCAGACACTCGTCGCCCACACATGAGCATCGGATGCCCACTCTGCACTGGGCACTCTATAGCGGTTGAGTATAGAGCAGTGAGCAAGAGGGACCCGGTCCTGCCTTCGGGAAATTTCCAGTCTAGCGGGAAGAGAGACAATAAACCAGCAAACGAACTGCCACCACTGCGTGCTAATACGTGCTACGTAGGAAGGAAACAAACAGGGTGGCAGACAGTAGGAGGTGGCAGGAGCAGACTCCTTGGAGCCATGACTTAACAGCCAGACATGGGCAGGGGGAGGGGGTCGTTCTAGGCAGAGGCAACAGTTTGGGCAAAGGCCACGAAACAGGAAAGAACTTGACTTTTCAAAACAGCACACAGCCTTGAGGAGTTTTGGACTCTTCTAAGTACAACAGGGAAGATTTTAAGCAGGGAGTGACGGGGTCCAACCTATGTTTTAAGGTCACCCAAGCTGAACAGAGCAGGGTGGAGTGGAAGCTGGACAACTGACCGACAGGAGGCTCCGAGAGAGAGAGAGAGAGAGAGAGAGAGAGAGAGAGAGAGAGAGAGAGAGAGAGAGGCAGACACACACACACACACACACACACATGCGTGCGGATGGAGGGAGGGAGGAAGGAGGGAGGGAGAGAGGGAGAGAGGCGGGGTGGGAGGCTGTGTGGCTGGGCACTGGGCTGAGGAAAGGAAGAGTTCTCCATTCAGCTAATGTGTCCGTAACAGCCATGGGCTTGAGGCCCTGTCCCTGAGGCTGGTGGAAGAGCAGGACCTGCTCACTAGAGCTAACCACAGTCCGCATTATAGCTCCTGGAGTCTCTCATTCAGCCCTGGGATGAGCTGGCAGTGTCTTAAGACAGCTCAGAGACCTGTAGACAGAATAGAGCTTTGGAAGAGACCTGCCTGGAACTTAGGAGTGGCAGGAACAGGAAAGACTACAAACTCCTGTGGTGTCCCCGCTTGTAGGGTGTCAGGAGTTTAGGGTTTGTGGTTACTAATTATGCAAACTGGACATGGCTGAGTCTTAGCAGCCTGGGGTGCCAGTGAGCTCACAACGGCACGTGTGAACGAATTTCACTGGCTTGTTGCATCCATCTACATAACGGCAGGACTTTAGACCCTCTAGGTTGGTGTGTCTAAACCCTTCTTTTATTACTGTACCCCTAAGGAACATTTCCCTCCCTGATCATAACCCTGTCCCTGGAAATGTTAACAGCACAGATATGCTGTCTATCTGCTTATATACTGTATTCATATCTGTGCTTTATATATAAACAGAATGAGATTTTCCCCTCTGCCCCCTGGGGGGGTGATACTGCCCCCTCGAGAATGCATGCTGTAGGTCAAAGTCTCCCTAGTTATAATGGGGGCCCAGAGAGTAGGTCAGCTGGGCTCACCAACATGTCTACTTTTGCCCCCTTAAAGAACATGCCTCAGGCCAGGCGATGTGACTCATGTCTGTAATCTCAGCCTTTTGAGAGGCTGAGACAGGAGGATCGCTTGACGCCAGGAATTCAAGACCAGCCTGGGCAACATAGCAAGACCTCATCCCTACAAAAATTAAAAAAAAAAAAGTAGCCACATGTGGTGGCACATGCCTGTAGTTCCAGCTTGGGAGGCTGAGGCAGGAGGATCACTTGAGTCCAGGAGTTTGAGGTTGCAGTGAGCTATGATCAGGTCACTGAACTCAAGTCTGGGCGATAGAGCAAGACCTCGTCTCTCATAAAAAGAACATGCATCAGTGCTGCCCCTGCTAGCAAGCACTTGCAGAGGACCCCACACTTCCCAACCTGTCCGTGCTCCCAAAGTAGCACACTCCTTAAGCAGACTTTACTGCCCCAAACCATGCTGTGTGTCTCCCAGGAAGGAGGTACGTGCCCTTCTGTGCTCTGTGTCCTCTGATTCTTCTGCGTCTGCAGAGGCAGCACGTGTGCCCTTCCTCAGTCTCAGAGAGAGAGATCTCATGACAGTGATCCTTCAGTAAGACCCCACCCTGTCTGTCTAGCTCCGTCCCCGCTCCCGTGACTACCAACATGTGCAGCCACAGCCAAATCCCACCTGGGCTCAGCTGGTCTTGGCTGCGCAACAGAAAGTGTTTACAATGCGCTCTCACGTGCATCACCTCATCGTTCCACCAGTGCTCCATTTCACAGATGGGCCACCTGAGACCCTGAGAGTTTTGGCCTCCAAGCGTGGTCACCGGGTGAGAGGCTCCAAGGCCTGTTTTCTTTGTTTTGCCTGCACCAGAAGAGCAAGATACCTCACCAGCAGGGCTGCCCACGGGGAAGCTGGGGCTGCCCCCCGGTCTACCTGGCACTGCTCAGGCCTATTCAAAGTGTAGTGCGCACGTCAGCACTGTGTATGGATTGTTGGTGACCAGTCCAGGATGAGGAAAGTGCAGGAACTGAGAGTAAGCATTTAGAAATGCTTACGGCGATTTGATGACGTGATTTTATTTAAACATCTGGGCTCTGATACTGGATTTTTTTGCATTTCATTTTCCTAACGATTCATTTTATTGTATGTTATGAAAGCATCTGTCTGTGACAGATTGGAAATTTTTTTTAAAAGCTGTTTCTCCACTACCGATAGTTTAAAAAGCACAGTAGAGAGGTTGCAAACCTCCCATCTCCTGCACAGAGCATGGAGGGCCTTTGACCTCAGGATTAACAGAAAGAAAAATAACAGGCGGTTGTTTAACTGGACTAACTAGTGGTCAGAGGCCAAAGGTCTCTCTTTAGCCCCAGGTAGACACAGCCTCAAGGTCATCAAAGCCTGGCTCCTGAGTGGCTTCTTGGCCCTTCCTTATCATGTTCTGTTCCTTATACCATCCATGTGAAAAGTGGCTCCATGTGCCTTTCCCTCGGGCCTTGTCCAATCACACATGTGACACAGCAGTTGGGAATCTGAAAGATCGTTTAACTGCCCCTCCACCCCCACTGTACAGATGTCCTGGTTATTTTCCTATCTCCAGTGCCGAGGACGTGTCCTGTCGCAGAGCACCCCCTGGGTTCCATCAGAAGCGAAAGCCCCATGAGCCGTAGAGAATAGGGGTTTACCGCAGGGACCACACCTCCCTTGCTGGTGGGAGCTGGTTAATTAGTCCATGCGAGGGCTTGTTTCTGTGTCTCTGCTGGGCCTGAGGTCAGGGAGGGAAGATGGACATTTAGTGGGGAAGACAAAGAACAAACTGGACCTGTGTCCGGCTCTTACCACCTGCAATCTCGATGATGCAGGTGACCTGAGGGACAACCTGGGGACCTTACCCCAGAGCCACACATGGGGCCCAGGAGCTGGAGGACTTGTGGGCCCAGTGGCTGCCCAGGCCAACAAGGTAAGCCAGCAGTCCGGCAACAGGTGCCTTGTGCCTGCCCTGCACAACCTATGGATCGTGACAAAATGGCTGACGCCACTTCTGCCTTCCAAATCTCACACACATTTGTCCTGTGACCAACCCTAACCCAGGACCCTATGAGCAAGGGAATTCTGGGAAATGTAGTTCAGCTTAGCTAAGTTGACACACTGCAAAGCCACCAAAATGTCCTTTAAATGCTGAATGAATAAATGAATGAATGAATGACGTGTTCAAGGGCATGAAGCAGGCAATTGAGAGGCAAAGCGGGATGTGACACAGGGTGGCTGGGGGAGGTACGACTTTCCACCATGCCCCACTTACTTCTGGGGAGGGCCTGGAAGCTTGGCCTAGCAACAGAGTCACGAGGTGAGATACCTCCACTGCTCTGATGTGAGCCAGACGTCTTTCCCCAAAACTCTGCCTGGAGTTGAATTCCATCCATATTTAATTAGCATCCAGCATGTGCCACACCACGGATTCAACACTGAGTCAGACTCAGCCTGGTCTCACAAGGAAATCACAGATTGGGCGGCGGAGGTAGTTATAGAAATAATTTGACGCTATATATATACGTGCTTTGGAAACCAAGAGGAAGGACTTCTGACTTGGCCACGGTGAAGGCAACTCCCCAGCTGGATCTGAAGGCCAAATAGGAGTCACAGGCAGATGAGGTGGCCCCCTGGCCAGGAGATGAGCACAGGCCAAGAGCCAGCAGGACTGGGAGGTCAGGCCGTGTGTGGGAACCAGTGAGCAACTCCGGATGGCTGGAGGGTAGGAAAAGAGCCAGGTAGGTGCCAGACCACCAAGGGTCTTAAATGCTGGGTGCAGAACTCTGGGCAGGAAGATAGAGTTGGCTGGACCAGGGTAGTGCCTGGGGCTGGGGAGAGGAAATACACTTCCAACACAGTCAGGAGGTGGGGCTGGCTTGGCAGACCTGTGGGATCTCTTTGAGGGTGTGGAAATGCAGATTGGAATTTGGGGGCTTAGAGCAGATATGGATAAGGTAGCCTCTCCCTGCATCATACCCAGTGTTTAGAGCCTGGGGCAGCAGGTGAGGCGAGGTGAGATTGGCAACCTCTTTTACTCCAGGGTGGACTCCTACGGGCAGCGAGGCCCTTAGCAGTTGCTGGGCTGGTACCAGCGCAGACATGTTCCCCAGATGACTCAGAGACCTGGCAGGCAAGTCCTCCCAGCAGCCAGCTCTGGGGATGGGCTGGCCCCTGCACACACTGACCATCTCCTCAGTCGGCCACCTTGGAACAGGGGAGGTGGTGCCTTGAACTTGAAGCAACCTATCAACCTTCTGGAAAGCAGTATCACAGATGAGAGGGGAATTTAGAGATGATCTACTCAAAACCATTTTCTTTACAAGAAAGGAAAGAGCCAAGCAGGGCAAAGTGAGGGCCATGAACTTGGGCCTATTCTATCCCCATTTGGTGTCCTTTTTTTTTTCCTTTGACCAAAGACCACTGGAATGGTGTCCTTCTTATGACAGCACACTGTCATGTGGTTGTCCCCTGCTCTGCTCAGCCTCCAGAGGGAGGCGGCTGAGGACATCAAATGGTGGTGTCAGGGCAGGGCGTTGTCTCCCCTCGGGGTGGGACTCAAAGGTGAGGGATGCTGCTCTGTTGGCACAAGGACAGATCATTCCAGGTCTCACGGGCCTTTGCGCAATTGAGGCAATTGGTGACTGCTGTATTTTAGTGACACTTTTGATATCGTATCCAGGATTTTTATGTTTTCAGTGAGAATGTGGATCCAAATGCTGAGACCATCCCATTCTTAGAAATAGGAAACGTCTCAGATTTCTTAACTCCTGCGAGACTTTGGACAAGCCAATCTCTGGGCCTCAGTTTCCCTGGCTTAAAGGTTAAGACCAGAAAGTTATCAGGCTGCCCTCCACCCCAAGTTGTAGCACTCCCATGGTCCGGCCACATCTTGGCCTGTGCCATGTGCCCACCCACTGTGGCCACACTCCTCCTCTGCTCTGTGTCTGCCGTGGTTTCCTTTCTGTGGCGGTGCTTCCTCTGCCCCTAGTGAGCCTCTCAGAGTTGGTCATGCACCAACGACTCAGAGGACATCCATCCCACTCACAGCTGAGGTCGTTTCCCGAGGTCAGTGCTTATCGACACCAGCAAGACAAACAGGCCTGGCAACACCTGATCCAACACCACAAAACACGCACACGCAATTGAGCGGCGGACTCCAAAGGGTCTCAGAGTCTGGACCACCGGGGTTCCCCCTGTGCTTACCCTTTGCTGTGTCTGGGTCCTCTCCTCTCCCCTTTAGATGTCAGCTGAGAGATGCAGGGTTAGAGGCCCCAGCTTGCTTCAGGTAGGGATTTGCCGGGCCTTAGCAAGAAAACGCCCATACCTCGCCCCCCCAGCCTTTGGTTCACTGTGCAACTGACTCTCGCTGCTGGTGCCCAAACATGGTGTGACCTAAAGGAGGGCA
Source organism: Avahi laniger (assembly GCA_963575035.1). NCBI lineage: Eukaryota > Metazoa > Chordata > Mammalia > Primates > Indriidae > Avahi > Avahi laniger. The sequence continues at coordinate 62,482 of CAUYSK010040502.1, read as the reverse complement.
CATCTGGAGAAGTGAGCGCTACTTTCTTATCCCCATTTTACAGCTGGGGAAATGGAAGCTCAGTGAAGTCCAGTAAGGGTGTAACTGGAACTTGACTTTCAGATCTGACTCCAAAGTCCAGTGTCTTTCCACTCTAGCATTACTTCAGGCAACCCATTTAACGCCTTTGATGCTTAGTTTTCCCATTTATAACGGAGAGATACATACACATCCTGCTTGCCTGAAAGGGCTGTTGTGACAATCATTTGATACAATGGCTAGAAAAAGCACTTTTAAAATTGTTATAAATGCAAGTTAAATAATCCACACACAGCTCCATATAGATATGACATCTACACATATCTATCGTGTTGGAGTTGAAGGCAACTTAGCATGTAATCCAATCATCTGATTTGAATGGACATGAAAGTGGTCAGGAAGCTGGGTGGTCACAGAGCCCAGACTAGAGTTCATGTCTTTGGGTTTCTATTCCAGGGCTCTTTCCGAAGGGTCCTTCAGGAGCCAGCAGGGTTGGGCAGAAGCAGTGCGCTGTGGCCCCACGTGATTTCCTTCCTCGACCCATCCTGCCAAGTTCTCTAGGCAAAAGGAACCATTGAAGGTTTGGGGGCAGTGCGAGCGGGGCTTAGTGAGGTGACCTGGCAGCAGTGTGTGCCGTGGTCTGCTGCTAGGGACCCTCAGCCTGGGCAGTGGCACGGGTAGCAGAATAAAAGTGGTGGGAGAAAATGCTGTCGGAGGCAGAACCTGCTGAACACGACAGCCTTTTTTTTTTTTTTTTGAAAGGGTAGGAGGCAGGAGATAAGCAGCAGCAAAAGACATTCTGGAATTCTGAGACTGAGTCACAGGAGAACCATTGGTACCATTAAAAGAAATGAAGGCATTAAAAGGAAATACTGGTTTTCGGAAGGAAAATGATAATTCAGTTTTGTGCCAGAAAAAAACTGAGGATTAGACCTGGATAGGCCCAAAGAACTCGAAGCTGGTGAGGCCTCTCCCTCGCCGCGGGGAGCTTACGGTAGCTGCCTGCGAACCTAGTGGGAACGTGCTCCCGTCCTGGGAAAGGGATGGCGCCGTAGATGTGGTTTCGGGCTACAGAGTCATCCCAGATGTGGTCCCTGGAGGAGAAAATACGGAGTGAGCCAAGGGCCGAGAGCATTTGGAGGGAAGGAGGAGGAAAAGAAACAAACGGAGGTGGCAGAAAAGGGGTGGTCCCGAGCAGGTTGGGGCTGGTGCCTTGTCAGAGAATCAGGAGCATAGCGTGTCAGGATGTCGGTCTGCCCAGTGCCACTCAGAGATCTGAGGAGGCGTGACTGGACTTGCTGGTGACCTTTCAGAGAAGGTTCCTGGAGGCTTCATGGGAAGAGGCTAAGAGGGCTGCCTTCGGGGTCCGGAGTCCGTGTTACAGGACTCCCTCTATGATGCACAGGTTGAGGGATCACCCTTGTTATGTCCCGAGCCCCCATGTCTTCATCTGCAGAGATGGAGAAATAACCCTTGTTGGGAGATGAGGCCAGGAGGGAAGATGAGAACCACCATCTGCCGAATGCTTACTCTGCCCACTGTGCAAGTTCTTTTGTCCATTATCTAACAGTCCTTTGCACACCAAATTGATAAACCAATGGCAGGGATCACTATCTTTACTATTAGAATAGGAGAAGATTGTAATGACCTGAGAAATGAGTGGAAGACGGAAAGTAGACCCAGAGAGGGCTGACTATTCATTCACAAAATTCAACAGTGAATGGATTGTGAAAGTAGGGGTGATGGCGTAAGGAAGAAGCAACTCAGAAGATTTTTTAAAGCTTAGGGACGACTTGGCCATACTTATCAACCAACGAAAGGGAAAGACAGAAGCAGCCGGGAGGGGAGTTCTGCTGGTCCTTTGTGTCAGTGTCACATTCATTCTAGTGGCTCGGCAGGCTGCTGGGTGGCTGAAGGGTGCCTTTCACTTTCTCTTTCCCTTGGATTTTTTTTTTTTCTCCCTCTGGTCTTGCTCTGTCGCCCAGGCTTGAGTACAATGGTGTGATCATAGCTTATTGCAACCTCAAATGCCTAGGCTCAAGTGAAGTCCTCCCACCTCAGCCTCCTGAGTAGCTGGGACTATAGTCACATGCCACCACACCAAGCTAATTTTTAAATTTTTTTATAGAAGTGGGGGTCTCGTTGTGTTGCCCAGACTGGTCTCAAACTCCTGGCCTCAAGCGATCCTCCTGCCTCAGCCTCCTAGAGTGCTGGGATTGCAGGCATGAGCCACTGTGCCTAGCCTCTCTCTCTGATTAACCAGCCTCTTTGCTTCCACGACTCTACCAGTCTCCCAGCAGATATCTGAGACTCCTTATGAGAAGATGGAACCCATTCTGTGGGGACTGGTGGCATGTGCTCCATCCCCACAGGCTCCGTCTCCCAAAACACCTCCCCACCTGACCCGGCCTTTCACCCACTTGGCTGGCTGAGAGGGTCTGGGCTCCCAGCCACTCAGGCTGGTCTCTTTTGTCCCTAATAAAGTAGTGTACAGTGATCACAACAAGGTCCTGGCAGGATCCCCAGGGAGCTGCAATCCTCTGGTGCTGCATGAGAATCAGGGCTGGGGGCATTCTGTGGGACAGGAGGAAGCCATGGGAACCTCATCCCCCCAGGAGATCACCCCTTTTCCTCAGTGACTCTGGGGTTGGCTGGATACTGGGGTTTTCTCTGAGCAAACAGTCGCATCAGTCCCTCCGAGTAGAGAGGGCAATATATAAGAGAGGAGCGGCAAGAGGGCAGTGGGGCAAGGCAGTGTTCGGTGTGGGGTCAGCCTCCCACAGTCTCTTAGTTTAGGCCTCCTCCCCTCTCTGCTCAAGCACCGCCCTCGTCTCTGACCTGATCTTGCTGCTTCCTGGTCTCTCCCCTCCCTCCCGTCCCAGCCCCACCTGCCGCCCAGTTCTCCTTCCCACCACAGAGCTGCTCACGTGCTGCTTTAAGAAGTTCTCCATCCTCATCTTCGCGGGGCTGGGGAGGCATCTCCCAGTGTGAACTCTGCCCACTGATGGCCCCCTTGGAACCATTCCTCACTCTTCGTTCATTCACGTCTTCAACACGTTTTTTTAGGGCCTCTGGCTAGTGCGGTGCCGGGGGCTGCTGGGAACCCAGGTTGTGGCCGATCCACTTCTCGCCCACCCCACGCAGGCCACCACATGCACGCTGCCTTTTAGGGCCTCAGAGCCTTCAAAGCTGCTCCCTCAGACATCTGCTGGGTTTCCCTTTCAGATGTCACTCTCTCCTCTGAGTTCCACAGTCCTTTAACATGTTTCATGAAAGTTGTCTATGTGTCGTGTTAATCCATTTTTGAAAAAAATGGCACTCTTTGTTCTATGTCAGTAAACCTTTAACAGGCATAGAGGTCAGTGTCCTCTCCCGGGGCACTTGCTTCATTCTCTCTTATCTGGGGGGCTTGCTTCATCCTCTCTTATTTTGCTGGGGGCGGGCCTTTCTGTTTGGATGTCTGCGGTCCTCAGAGCCAGAGAGGCCTGGCTCTTGGCGTCTGGAGTCTGTGATGTGAGTGAAGGATGCTCAGACTGATTCCAGCGTGAAACGACAGTGCCATCAAGGAGGTTGCTATCAAAGAGGTCACAAACCTCTTTGGTGGGAATGGCATGAAAGGGGCTCCCTCTGGCCCCCCAGCACACCCCTACCAGCTGGCCAGAGTGACCTTCCCACTGCCGTGCATCAGTGCAGAGTCTAGAAGTGTCCCCCTGTGCCATTTGCTAACTATGTCCTTTGGCCATTTCAGCTCTTGCCCTCAGATTCCCCATTTTTAAGTTAGAGTTAGCAATATAGTTCTTGTCTGCCTCTTGGGGTTTTTCTCACAGTGGTGAGAATCTATGAGTAGGGTGTGTTGGCACTCAGGGACATGTAAGGGCACCCCGCCCCTCTGTTCATCCTTAACTTCCCACTGTCCCCAGTCAGCCCTGGCGCCAGTCAGGCTCTGGGCACTGGGCAGCCCCATTGGCTCGGGTCTTGGGGGACCCGCTGTGCCCCGACACCTAGAAAACCGTCCCTCCTCCATCCCTTTGATATGGCAGTCTTCATTTCCTGAGGTCTATACACCACCACTATCCCATTAATCGTATGTGATCCTAAGCTGGCCCTCCATGTCTTGCTGCTGAGCTGAGCTTCCTGAGTCCAAGACGGGGACCGCGTCCTGCTCCTCGTCGTCTCCCCCCGCCCTCCACCATGGCGCCTAGCACAAGGAAGGGGAGCAGAGAGTCCGCAATTCTTTTCTAAGATTGTCTGATTAGAGGGTTCAAAGCCCTGGACGAGCCCGAGTCCGGCCCCTTTTCTCCAGGAAGGCAGCAGGAGGGAGGACGCAGGAGGGCGCCAGACAATGTGGATGGCGCGGACAACATGGGACCGGAGTTCCGATTCCAGCGGGCGGGGGAAAGGCGTCACCTAGCCAAGCCAGTCCCGGAGTTGAGTTCGTCAGACCCGAGGCTCGCGCCCCGAGGCGGCCGAGTCTTCTTTGTGCCGGCATCAGGTGCAAAGCCTGCAGCGCCGGACGTGCACGCACGCGCCCCGGAGCGCGCGGAGCCCAGTCGCCGCCCCTGCGCGCCCGCCCAGCTGTCCCCTGGGATCTTCTCCGGCGCCCGCGGCCAGAGCTGGGGGAGGGAGGAGGTCGGACACGTAGAGGGCCTCGCGGCTGGGCTCGACCCCGCGCGGGCGGGCGGGGGAGCCGGGGACCCGCCGCTCCAGCCCGCTGGCCTTCGAAAGATCCTACTGGGCCAATGGCAGGCGGGGCGACGCGACCCGATTGGTGCAGGCGCTCTGCTGATCACTGTGGAAACCCGGGCGGCGGGGAACGCGGGAGGATGCTGAACTCGCAGCGGGGGGAGCCGGAGGGGCGGGCGGAGGAGGCGTCGAGGCCCTGAGCCACCCCGGAGTTTCTACTGGTGGCAAAAGTCCACGGCGGGCGGGCTGAGGGAGGGGCGGAGGAACCTGGCCGCTTGAGGGCCAGGGAGCCAGGGATACTACGCTGGGAGCCCGGGATACTCCCGAGCGCGGGCGGGGAGGCTGGGGGAGGGGGTGCGGTGGGAGGAGGAGTAGAAGACAAAAGCCGAAAGCGACGAGGGCCCGGGCGGCACACACTGGCAGGAAGGGCGCCGTCTGCGCAGCGAGCAGCCGGCGCGGGGAGACACCCCGGTTGCAGGCAGCATGGGGAAGGGGGGGAACCAGGGCGAGGGGGCAACGGAGCGCGAGTCGCCGATGCCCACCTTCAGCTGGGAGGAGATTCAGAAGCATAACCTGCGCACGGATAAGTGGCTCGTCATAGACCGCAAGGTTTACAACATCACCAAATGGTCCAACCGGCATCCCGGGGGCCAACGGGTCATCGGGCACTACGCGGGGGAAGATGCTACGGTAAGGGTCGGGGGGTCCCCAGCCACCCTTCTCTGCTGCAGGCCGAGTAAGGAGTCCTGGGTCTCTGGGCGCCAAACAGACCTCCAGCGCTAAATGGAGCTTGGGACGTCCAGGACGTCAGGAGGGAAGGAAAGTGAATCCCTGGCGCTCCTCCCCCTCCCCACTCCAATCCTCCTCCTCTGGGCCAACCGGGCCGACTTGGGGTGGGGTCGGATTTTGGACCCCAGGAGGCAGGGCCGCGGCGGAGGGCCCAGCGGTGGAGAGCCGAGCGGGGTCTGCTGCGCGCGCTGGGACCCACGCGTCCGCTCCTTCGGCCGGCTTCACCCGGAGCCAGGGACTCCCCAGTGGGGGCGCTCGGACCCGGGGATTTGGCGCCCTGGCCTGGAAGATGGCCGCGCCTGGGCGCCGCGGAAAGGAGCGGGAGAGCAGGCAGCCAGGTGTGGGACTCCGCGCGCGCCCCGCGCTCTCTAGCCAGACTAGTGGGCAGAGAAGGAAACCTCATCCCCGGCCAAGGCTCGCTCCTGCTTGGACTCTTGTCCAAGAAGGTCCGCAATGGCTGCCTCTGAGCCTGGTATCTTGGGTTCCCACGCTTGCAAGGATTATCGTGACCCACCTCAAGGGTCTGCCTGCTTGGGGACCGATTTGGGGAGTTGGTGGAAAGAGAATTGGCTGGAGTTTGCAAAGCCCAGGTCGAAAGGGAACTTTAAGCTGGGTGGATTTAGCAGCACTAGGCTGGCTTGGCTACAGGTCTGTCTGCACCGCAGGTCACTCTCAGACGTTCAACTCAATGGCCCTCTGTTTTTAAATCCTGTCTGGAAAGCCGTTCCCTCATCTTGCACTCTTAAAGGTAGTGGGCCTCTCCAGACAAGCCAGGGCTACCCCCTTTATCCGCACCAAATGTGTGGCTCAGCGATTACACAGCACCCCCAGGGAGATCCCCAGTCTGAAATCCTTGCATTTCTTTAAAGGTGCAGCTGGAGCCCCAGGGACTCCAATGGGCAAGAGGAGGAAAACAGGGAGGGAGGGAAAAAAGGCCTGTTCTTGGTGACAGGGAGCTGGAAGCAGAGAAACAAGGTCTGGTGGGATAGAGAACTTGGGGAAGGTTAAGAGGGGAGAGGCTGAAAGGAGGGATGACTTGGCTAGATCCTTCCACCTAGAGGTCTAGGATGCTGACCTGTCCTTGGGCTTTGCTGTCCAAGCTGTGTAGGCCCAACTCTTGACCTCTCGCCATGGGGATGGGCCAAGGCAGGCCAGACCAGGCAGCCACCAACCCAGGCTGTTCAATGGCTGAGTGGCTTTGGTGAGCAGGGCCCAGGCTTATCCAAGATAGAAGAGGCCAGCCATGTGGCTATAGCCTACAGCTTTTGACCCCATCCTGTGGTACCTGGTTGTGGATGCTGCTTAAGCCTGGAGAGTTGGTGGTGCTAATTAGAACTTAGGTGGGTGTGAGCTTTTTGCATACCTTCAATGTACTATCTCACTTGGACCTTTCCACATCTCTGTGAGGAGGTTGAATAAAGGTAATTGCCAAGTAAAAGACCTTCTGGATCCTGGGTGGGATCTTTCCACTATATGCTGCTGGACTTGTGCTAGCCTGTTCCTGATTTCATAGGTAAATTGCAAAAGGTTCCTGCCCTGTCTGGGCCCACCTTAAAAAGTAAAAAGCGATATATTTGGTGTGATTATTCAATATTGTTAAATAAATATATTTTCTTATGCGGATGCTCGGTCTGGCAACTGCCTTGAACTTTATAGTTTAATTATGATGAGAGATTGATTTCATCCTTGTTCTGGATGTTAAGTTCTGTGCTCACCTGACTTTAACAACGAGTTTCCTCCAAAAATCAGGTCTCAGATCTGTCCTGTTAGAGGAAGAGGATGCCCTACTCTTCCCTCCCCGCTTCTCTGTCTCGTAAGTTTGTCTCGTAAAAATGTAACCCTCTCTTCATTTCTGATCCTGCCCCTGCGCTTTTTGTGTAACTTTCATGGTCCGTAAATCTAGCATCTTGGATGTTAGTTGCCTCATTCTAGGAAAGCCCAGGTAGGAACCAGCATGGGCTGCACACAGCCCTGGAATTAAAGAAAGATGTGATTGTTGGGCTCATCCGTTTGCCGTTGTCGCTTGAGTACTTGTCTATAAGATTCACCTGTACCTATTTCAGTGACATTGATTCACGGTGAAGCACTCCTTACTCTGTAAGCCCTAGGTCAGTGAAATGGAGTTATTATCAGGCAAACAAGAGTAAGAGTGGGAATCATGAAACAGCTGGAACTTAAAGAATGCAAAGAGGAATTTGGAAGACAGCATTTGCATCCCTGCTAGCTTTATTTGGTGTAGCAAGACATAAAAACAATCCCTGCTCCCCAAAGCTAAAACTTTTGGGGCATGAAATACACTGATTGGGGATATGGTTGAATAATGATGGAGTGAGCAGCTGGGTTTTCTTTGGCATTTTTTCTTTAAACTTTCTGTGACCTGGTTGGAAAAAGGCCTTGAGCAGCAGGAGGGTGTAGGCTATTGAGCAAGTGGCTTTGCTCCTTGGGGTGTAGACTTCTTCAGAGCCTGCGGCGTGGCAGTTTATAGACGGAAAGTTTGGGGAAGTTTGGGGAAGGACTGATCAGTGATAGAGGTTGGAGCACTGTCATGAGGCGTTCTGCGCTAATCACGGTGCAGTTATATCCCAACAGGAGGCTGGGAAAAGAGGCTGGAAGTCAAGGAAGCCATTCTTGGGACAGTCGGGGGCTTTAATAGGGCATTTTCCTATTTCTGAAGAAGAAAAGACCTAAGTAGTCAGGACCCACCTCTCCCCTAAAAGGATGGGGCGATTGTCGTTTAGTCCTTCTGCAGAAGTTAAACCTTGGCCTTGCCTATAATAATAAAAGTTGCTTAACTTTTGCAGATCACATAGCACGTTTGTACATACTATCTCATTTCCCCCTCAGATCAGCCCTGTAGGTATCTCTCATTGCTCAGAGGCATAGAAACCTCGCTCAAGAGGCAGCGCTCAGAACTCAACTCAGGTTGTGCTGCCACCATGTCCTCCCAGCTTGCCTCCTCCCTTCCCTCCCTCCCTTCCTGTTTCTGCCCCTCTGATCTCTTCTTCTTGGTCCTCTGCTGCTTCTCCTGTCCCTGCCTTGCTGTGGGCAACAGGAGCCCTTGCCTGTGCCCTGAGAGTGTCTGTTCTTTTCGTGGCAGTCCCACCCTGTGGAGTTGTCCCCACTCGGGACTGTTCATCTTCATCTTCAGCAGTGATTCATCAGTCACTCCCTGAGTGTCTCCCTCGCTCTGAGCTGGGCCCCAGGCACAAAGATGAATAAATCACAGATAGTGATCTGGGCCTACTGGATTTGATTCCCTTCTCTCTCTCTCTCTCAAGCTGGGGCTTGAGTCTGGACCCTCTACCTCTAGACACCAGTTCCCCTCCCCTTGTCTCAGCAACTTTTCCTGCCCCATCCACACCAGTCACTTCTTAGAATCAAGGACAGGCGATAAGAAGCTAGAGATTTGTTCCGTCTTTCAACTTGCTTCTATGCTGCCGTTGTGAAAGAGCAGCAGGTTGTAAGTGACACTCTGTGCTCCTCTACACAGGGCAGGATTTACTAGTAGAGGTCCTGAGTTTGAGTCCCAGCTTCATGAATTCCTAGGCCTGGAGGGCAGCTCCATCCCCCCCAGCTGGGGTCTGGGTGGGAGCCCTCTGCTTCCTGCTGGCTGCAGCCTCAGTGGGGGCTCCACGTCCAGCCCCAGCATCCCCGGGAAGCAGTTCTGAGATGAAAGGGGCAACAATTCCTTCGTGTCCAGGTTGCCTTTGCAGGGGCCTCTCTCCTGTATAGCCCTGACCTTCCACCCCCAGAGACTATATGTGACCTGTGTTAGTGGTCACATATGTGTGACCTGTGTTACATATGTGTGACCTGTGTGTGACATATGTGTGACCTGTGTGACTATATGTGACCTGTGTTAGTGGGGACGCTCTTGCCACGGGGCTCTGGCCCCTACCAGCTCCTGCCCCACCAGCCTCCATTGCATTGTTCCTTGGAGGGGACATGGCACAGGGGCTCCCTGCGTCTTCCTGCTGCAGGAAGGAAGTCAGCATCCTTGTTTGGCTCTTAACCTCCACCCAAGAACATGAGGTTCCCTCCTCTGCTTCTCCTTCTTCTTGGATCACTTGTTCCACAGTGTCCCGGTTCCCAGGGCTGCTGTCTGAGTCCGCTCCTTCTGACTTCCCAAGGCCTGGGCCAAGTGCCCTGAGGTGTAACACTTGATTAGATACCAGCCTTGCTCTGCGGAGGAGACGGGCACAGCCAGAAACAAGCTGTGGCAGCGGGCGCTCAGTGTGGGGGAGGAGCTGTGAGTTCCACCTGGAGTGGGGCACAGCAGGAGCATGTCCCCATGGATAAGTCGGGCGATGGCAGGACAGGAGAGTGCAAGGTACACTTAGGAACCTGGGTGTTCTAACCTCCCCTCCCCCAATACACACACCTGCCATGCCTGCCTGCCCACCTGCTTGCTGCTCCTTTCTCTTCTCTGTGTCCCTGGCCCTCTTCCTGGAAAGTCTTTGGCTTCTCTCCCTGTCAGACAAGGATCAAGCCTCGTTCCAATTCTTGTTCCAAAATCAACGTTTGGGTTGGCCCCATCTTGATTCACACCACGGCCTACCTTGCACCAGCCAGATGTTCCTGTAAGCAAACAGCTGCAAGTGTGTGAGACACGTTGATGGCAATTTGAAGAGAGAGACACAAAAAAAACGACTAACTCTCAGGGAAAAGGAAGCTCATTTTGATTGAAGCCTTTGCGTTAACAGCGAGAAACGTTCCAGGTAGGCACACTGACTCAAACTCTGCTCAGCTACTTCCTGCAGTGTGACCCTGGGCAAGTGGCTTCACCAACCTACACCTCTTTTCTCGTCTCTAAGGCAGCACTTGCCTCACTGCGTTTGGTAAAGAGTAGTGGCTTATGTGTGCCAGCCACTAATGTGGCTCAGTGGCCAGCCTCCATAACCTCCTCAGATAGCAGCCACACCGGCTGCTCAGGTGTGATTGCTGGAGACGGCGGAGGATTCTGGAGTTCCAGAGGCACAAGCCAAGTTGTGTGAAACAGTGGAAGAGGACAAGCGCCTGAACGTGACTGCAGAGTGGAAAAGTCTGCTGGGATCAGAGTGTGCAGAGCCGTGGGGTCCTGGCTTCATGCATCACCCCGTGAGCCCTCGTGTTGGGCCCCGCGGCAGGCACTGGGCTTATCGCAGCAAACCAGACAGGCGTGGTCCTTCTCTCGCGGGCTCGCGTTCCCGTGGAGGAGATGGGCTGCAGAGAAGCAGTACGACATGCGGTCTGTGACCTTGATGACTGCTACGAAGAAGATAAAACGGCAATGTCCCAGAGGAAGCCTAGGGTTGGAAAGGGCTACTTCAGATGGGCGGTTGGGAAAAGCCTCTCGGAGGTGACGTTGAGACCGAGTCCCAGATGGAGCCGGCCCTGGTGCAGGAAGGAGCTTGGTGGGTTCAGGGTCCTTCACGCAAGGCCTGCTGGGACAGCTGCCAGATCAACTGAGGACGAGCCCATCCAGCAGTGCTCGGTCTTCTAACGTGGCAGGAGGTGTGGGAAAGAGGGGTCCCTGGAGGCAGGTGGACCTGAATTTGATCCCGTCTCTGCCACTTTGAGCCCAGCACTTCACTTCCTGCGCTCCAGAGTCTGTCTGTAAAGTAGGGCTTTGGGGCTTTAGGGAGGGAATGTAAACAGCGCTCCTGGCGCGTGGCCTTTCCTTTCCCCGGCCTCGGGGAGGTGAGCTGCCCGAGAGCCCCCCGAAATGGCCGTGCAGCAGCCAAGGTCCTGGCAGGGCTCTGATGTCTGTCTGCTCCCCCAGGTTCCCCTGCCCAGGGGCTGAGGTGAATGCACTTGCAAGCCGCTGAATTTTGTCTTGAAACTCGAAGAGGAATATTTAGTTATCAGCCTCTGCAGCTGTGCCTCAGGAAACCGCCTTCCCGAAGACTTCCTGTTCATTTCCCAAGAGCCATGGTCTGATTCGAGGAGGACCAGTGAACGGGCTTTTGCAGGCCCAGCCCTGGGCCTTAACTTGGCAGTTCTTGCCGGGCCTTTCCCAGGGCCATTTTGCAGAGGCGACTGAGGCTGGGTGGGGACCAGTGCATTTTCAGAGAACAGAGATGCTGTTCCACGGGCCCTGCAGGCTGTGAGGAGGTGCTCAGCGCTGGAACCCAGGCTCTTCACTGCCTGCCCAGGGCCCCGGGACGGCATGTCTTTCCTCTGAAGATATGTTTGATCTGATCCTCTAACACCATCCCTTTCTGCTCGACTAGGGGGCACAGACACTTTTTAAAAAACCGCACGCCCAGTTTTCTCCTGCACTAAGTGCTGGTTTGTATGCCTGTTCTAGACACAAATAGAACAAAGACCAGGCGAAGGGACAATGCCAGGGATGCACTAAGGAAGCGACAGGAGACTGACAGATACCCCTGGGAGATCCTCGGGTGTGGGGACAAAGAGATTTTGATGCTTTGTCAGCGCTTTCCTCTCCCCCTCATTTTCTTTAATTTTGAAATTTTCCAAACGTCCAGAAATGTCAAAAGAATAAGTGATTCTTCCTTCACCTGTTTAGGAAAATAAAATGAACGCCTGTATGTCCTCAACCAAGATGCACTAATCTTAACATTTTGCCACATTTGCTTTCTTCCTCTTTATGCATATGCAATTTTCTTTTGAAAATAAGTTGTATTATGTGACCTAAATTCTCATATAATATAATAAGTTGTATTATTATATCCCTAAATTCTTCAGCATTATCTCCAAAGAACAAGGAGGAGATGCTTTAATATAACGCTCTAAAAATCACAATACCTTTGTCACATTTAAGAAAATTAATAGTAATTCAAAGATATGATCGAATATCCAGTCCATATCCATATTTTCTCATTCCACCCCAAAAAAGTCTTATGTAGTTTGTCTCCCCCCACCCCAAGTGGGAGCCTTTCCAGTGAGAGCACTGCAGTTTTTGTATCTTTTGAGTCTCTTTTAATCTAGACCATCCTCCCACAAGCCCATGTTTTTTCCCCATTATATTCATTTCTCGGCTTGTTTCTCATGGTGCGATGGGACGTGTTCCCTAACCCTAGCAATGCTGCCAGACTTGGCTTGATGCAGGGTGGACACTGGTTACCGCTGGGATACGCTTCTGCCCCCGCTCAGGGCTGCTGGCGCCAGCTCAGCTCTAGCAGAGACGTGTACGCGGCATGGGGCAGTATGTGTGACATGCGCGGTGTAGAGAGAAGACAACTGGCAGGAGAAATGCTACACTGTTAGCAGTGGTGCCACTTTCTGGGTGACATTTGTTTTCTTCTTTATTCCTCTGTATCTTTTCTAACTTTGCCAAAACTAAGCACATTTTTACTTCGTAATCGGGGACAAAAAGAATAAAATGCATGACATGATAGCAATGGGAGAGAGAGTTTGGAGAGTAATGACCAGAAAGCCAGGCACAATCCCACCACCTGAACACATACAAAATGATAGTTTAGACCCTCCTGGGCTTTTTTCAGGAATGCTCTTTACGTAATTCTGCATTTTACTTTTTTATTTATTTTTTGTTTACATGCTCTCCCAAGCACATTTCCAACGTAGTATTCAGTCTTGTTCTTTTCACTGATAACTGTGGATATGTGGGTGAGGAACCGGCTAGAGGTGGTAGGTGGTGTAGTTTGTGCACTGAACAAGGCACCCAGCTCTGGTATAGCTGAGGCTCAAGTCCTCCCCGAGCCCTGTGCCCACCCAATGCACCTCCCTGAAGGGGCACCTTTTCCTGACTTGCCCAAAGGCAGCCTGCAGATCTATCCACAAATCTTTGGCGGGCTCCGCGTGCCATGTATATGCACAGATGCCAGGGTAGCTCCTGCTGTTGGAGTCAGGCACTGAGAGCTCTGTCCTAGGGATGAGGCTGGAGACAGCAGAGGGGGCTGGATCATGTGAGGTTCTGTTTGGTGTCCAAGTGTAGACACGGAGCTGCTGCTGGTCCTCCCTGACGACCGAGGAGCACACAGAGGGCCGGTCTAAGCCTCACCACCTTCCCCTCTGCTCCCCAGGATGCCTTCCACGCCTTCCACCCTGACCTTGATTTTGTGCGCAAGTTCTTGAAGCCCCTGCTGATTGGTGAGCTGGCCCCGGAGGAGCCCAGCCAAGACCGCGGCAAGAACGTGAGTAGGGCCTGCAACCTGAGTGAGGGTGGACAAGAGGGTCCCCTTGCCCCAGGACCAGAGTGGCCAGGGCTGGGGCAGAGGCGCCTTTGTCCAGCAGGAGCCACTGCTGATCCCCTGTGGTCAGGGAGGACCTCAGAGCCTCGGCTTGGCAACAGCTAGTGACACCCCCTTTCTCCTGGCTGGATTCATTTTCCTCCTCCTTCCCTTCTTTCCAGAAAGATGCCAGATGCTGGTCCTCTACATGACAATCTAGGAGAAAGACAGTGCAGAAACACTAAGCAGATAATGACAAGTGTGGCTGCTTCAGGCTGTGTGGTCTGGGAGCATCTCTTTGAGAAGGAATGACCATTATGTCCCCGTTTCTTCATCTCTGCTATGGGCCAGACACCCTCCTGGGTGCTGGGCTTCAGGGACAGAAATATGGAAAAGGAACAGCACCTGAGGCCTCCTGGGGCTGTTTTGTTGAACAATGAAGTAGTGTGTGTTCCAGATCCCATGTAAGCAACAGAGCAGAGTACAGCGTGCTTCAGGGGGTCTCTAATACTCCCTCTCGCTGGTCTCCTCCACTCTCCCCTCCATCCCTGCCTTCCCCTGCGCACGTTGACCTTCCCCAGAAGCCTGGTTCTCCCTGGTCCTCAGCCCTGTTCCTTCCCCAGGCCCGTCTGGCCCAGCCTCGCTCTGGACAGAGTGTGTATGTCTGCACCAGGCCCACCGTGACCTTAGGGCTAAGGCTGGCACCATGGAAGTCCCATTTCCCCGTCACCGACAGGCAGGGCCCTGGAGCCCATGTGGGGCCTGCGTGCCAGTGAAGAGGCTCGGTCCATTTACTCAATCTGCTCCGGGGCCCCCGTGGCTCCTTCTGAGCTTGCCACCTCCCTGCTGCCCAGGATGAGACATTCCCTGGGGGAATCAGACCCTTTCCCCGGTGAGCCCTTCCCACTCTTGCTGCCAGTCTTGGCAGGAGCCCCAGCAGAGCCAGGCTGGACTCTGCCACTGCATCTGGCCTTTCCGATGAGATACAGGCCGCCCTGCGTGTCCTGCAGTGGCCAGTCCCCATTCCCCACCGTGCCTCTGCCCCTCTTCTAGCCTCTCCCTCCTTGCCTTCCCCCTGCCCACGCTGACCCACGCTTGTCTCCTGCCTCTGTCTCACGAGGTTCTCAGCCCTCCCTCCTGCTGCGTCCCTCACCCTCTCCCCAGCCTTGTGCCCCCCACTGCCATCCAGGCCCCCCTTCCTGCTCTTGAGAGTCTGCACCACGTGGCACCCAGGCTCCCAAATCCGGCTTCCTCCACCCACAGGCTGCCAAAACCACTCTCGGAAGCACCTCGGTCATGTCCCGGGGGTACCTGTAGCCTCCTCTCTCCACTTTCCTCCCCGCCTGTCTGGCCCCGAGTCTGCTCCTGTTCCAGCGTCCTCCTTTCTCCCAGTGATGCCATCTGTTCCCAGAGCCATCGTGCTCCCTTCACTCCGCCCCTGCCTCCCGAGCGCCACGTGCCTGGCTTCACCCCACCCCCTCCTGCCTTCCCCAGCTCTCCTGGGCAGAGACTCTGACCCTAGTTGGTGTCACCCCCACCCCAACCCCTCGAGACCCAACAGAATGCCCAGAACAAGTGGCACAGTGTCTGGTGGTGGAAAATATACAAGGCGTGGTAAAATATACATATACATAGCATAAAATTTGCCATTTTAATCATATTTAAGTGTACAGTTCAGTGGCATTAAGTACATTCACACTGTTGTGCAACCATCACGGCCATCCATCTCCTGAGAGATTTCATCCGCCCAAGCTGAAACTGTCCCCATTAAATGAGCTCTGACAACCACCACTTTACTTCCTGTCCCTGTGAATTTGAGTACTCTAGAGACTCATATAAGTGGGATTACACAGTATTTATCTTTTTGTGTCTAGCTTATTTTCCATACCGTAATGTCCTTGGGGTTCATCCATGTTGTAGCATGGGTCAGAATTTCCTTCCTGTTTTAAGGCTGAATACTATTCCGCTGTATGTATGGACATTTTGTCCATCCATCCATCAAGAGACAATCGGGTTGTTTCCACCTTTTGCTTGTTGTGAATTATGCTGCTACGAACGTGGGTGTATAAAATGCAAGCTTTTGAGTCGAATCCTTTCTCTGCCACCTAACTAGCTGTGGACAAATGCACAGGCCCCAGGGCTGTGCCAGGCAGTGGTAACGGCCGTCGTTGTCGTGTGCGGTGGGTGGGCTCCTGCAGGGTCGAGGCTTGTGGGTTGGTCCCCTCTTGCCGCAGCTTCTCCAGGGTGTGCAGTGGGTGTTGAGAAGATGGCCCAAGCTGGCTGTCTCCTCCAGAGTGGCTGCGTGGCCAATGTCCTTCCCGGTGCTCTTACTCAACAGTCTGAGATCACCGAGGACTTCCGGGCCCTGAGGAAGACTGCCGAGGACATGAACCTGTTCAAGCCCAACCACCTGTTCTTCCTCCTCCTCGTGGCCCACATCATCGCCATGGAGAGCATCGCATGGTTCACCATCTTTTACTTTGGCAATGGCTGGATTCCCACCCTCGTCACGGCCTTTGTCCTTGCTACCTCTCAGGTGAGGCATGACACCCCACCTGCCCCAGTTCACAGAGGTCTGGTGTCTGTCTCCCGATGCTGTGACGGCATCTGTGGCTCCTTCTCCCCAGGCCCAAGCTGGATGGCTGCAACACGACTACGGCCACCTTTCTGTCTACAAGAAGTCCAGGTGGAACCACATCGTCCACAAGTTCGTCATTGGCCACTTAAAGGTAAATGTCGGCAGCCCTGGGCGTCTGTCCTGTTGTCCTGTTGTCCCGTTGGTTGGCGGTTGGCACAGCGCTGTCACACTTCACTCTGAGGCCGGGACTCCTTTCTGCTCAGTGTTCTGAGGCTCCAGGGTGACAAGGCGGGTCTGCAGGGAGCTGAGCCTTCTGGTGGCATGGGCTATGCTGTGGGACACACTGATCCTCCATTCCTCGGAGCTCCTGGGCCCCGTCTTCACACCAGGTCAGACCCACAAAACCACAGTGTCTACTTACACAGACAGGCACAGTTGATTGTATTGTTTGGAGCTCTTTAGCTAAGAACTTATCTAACAAATTCCTTTTAGTCCTGGCCGGTAAAGCCACAGTATCCGGATGGACTGCTCCTCCTTTCACTGGGACGTGAGCTCATCGTTACAGTGTGTTCCTCCTTTTTTCCCTCTGGTCCCTTTTTTCCAGGAAGTACAAAGTACCATTTGAAACGGCAACTCTCCTTAGTCTGCGTTCTTGGTATACTCATTCCCCTTCCACATGTGCTAATATGCTTTTAGCCTTATTTTAACCGTTCTGTTATATGTGAGTCCTTTGTCTTCAGCCATCTCAAATACTTTTTGGAAATATGTGGGGTATGGAAAGTAGAAGATGTCATCATACAAGGCCTTTGATAAGGGACATCAGACTATGTGATGGTCGGCTGAGCCAAAGGACAAAAGTTGTTTAAAATGCACGTGGTCAGGCAGTTCTACCCTCCTCTGCCCTAGCTCATGAGGCAGACCCACAGACACCCGGCAAGTCTGTGAAAATCTGAGCGTGAGTCGCCAATGGTTTCGGGCCAACCCAAGAGGCGTCATCGCCTCGGTTTTGAAAATATGTCCTTGCCAGTTTTCTCTCTGAATCAGACCATCCCCACCCCAGCCTGCCCCAGCGAGATCTAGCTGGTTCCCAAGAAAGGCTGGGGACTAAGGACTTCACCCTCCCCACCCGGGGATGTGCTTAGCCCCTCTGCGACCCAGGCCATGCTGGGCCCTTGGCTTGCCGGCTGCAGTTCGGGATTGGGGGGAATCGCCACTGAGCTGGTCACTCGCTCCACAGCTAGCAGTTGGCCTGGCCCTGAGCCTGAAGTGGCCTGAGAACCTGGTCTCTTTCCAGAATCTCAGGGGTGAAGGGAGAGGGTGCACATAGTAGAGTGCTTTGTTTCATTTTATACCCTTGTCTTTCGGATAAAGCCTCCTCGAGCTCCTCCCCCACCACGCTTAACAAAGATGAGCTGTGTCCCATTTCTAGACTCTGGGCAGGGGCCAGGAGGCCTTTCCTGCCTGATGACCCATGGTCCTCGAAGAGCCCTGGAGCACAGCTCTTGTGTCCGGTGGAGGATGAGGCAGGACAAAGGAGTGGCCTCTATGAAGAATGAGGATGACAGCAAATGGGGTCCTTGGACTTGGGCACATGGGCTCCACACATGGCTCACCAGCCCCGCTGGCTGTGTCCTTGGTGCTGGGTTGCAGAGCCAGGCCAGTGGCATGGCCCCACGGTGACTCAGGGGTGCCCCAGAGTGAGGAGGTCATAGCTTGCCTGAAATGCAGCTTTGGCACTGGGCGGGCACACAGCCAAAGTAGGCAAGCCTTTTAGACTCATCTGTGCCTCTGGTCCCCTTGCTGGGAGAAAAGGGGCTGTCTGCAGGGAGGTCCTCAGGGGCCTTGCCAACTTGGATGTTCTAGCACAAGTGGGTGAGGCCAGTGAGCAGGTTGCCCAGGGCTTTGGGGCACTGGGACCCGCTTCTTACTGACCGCCTGCGCTGCTGTCACTGCTGTGGGATGTCACGTGAGTTCTCCACACCCTGACCCTCCCTTTGTCTTAAGCCCGTGTCACATCCGGTGGACATTTCTTCCAGGAGGTAGCCTTTTGCAAAGACAGGTCTGAGCTTTAAACCCTTTCATCGTTCAGCGTTATACTTGGGATAAAATGCAAACTTTGGGGCCAGTGCCATAGAGACGCTGCTTCTGGAGGTGGCAATCCACCAGCCTCTCTGCAGCTCATTTCAGGCCACCAGGGCTGGGGTTAGGGTGGGGCAAGTGAGGCCCCCCACCCAGGGTGCCCAATAGAAGGGGCACCACAGAAATTCAGTAGTCAAGATAAATAGTGCTTTAATGCAATATTTTTTGTTCATTTTTTATATTTTTTAACATAAATCTACATAATTGCAATATGTTTTTAAAAATCAAAATTAATGTAAAAAAAATCCTCAATGAACCAAATATCAAAATTTTAAATAAAGGTCAGGGTTGAACCGAGGCAAATGGAAAAACACACACCCCTCTATACATGTTGGTGTGTCAAGTTTTTAATGGTTGATTTGGGGTTTTTTTCCCCCAAAGCGTTAAAGTAGTTGAAAAAATGTTTAAAAGTTGAGAAGTCGAAAAAGTCACAGCAGTCTCGGTTTAAATGTTCTATTTATACCAAAAGAGACTTTATTATACTTTTTACTTCAGTTTAAGGTAATTAAAAATTATTTAAGCTCATCACTTGGTTGACAGAAATCATCAAACTCGGCAGTTCTCTCAATTGAAAACGAGATCTGCCAAAAAGGAGGTTTTAAAAATGATTTTTTAGCCAGGCACGGATTACGGCTCACGCCTATAATCCTACCACTCTGAGAGGCCAAGGAGGGAGGTTCGCTTGAGCTCAGGAGTTCGAGACCAGCCTGAGCAAGAGCGAGACCCCATCTCTACTAAAAAATAGAAAGAAATTATCTGGACAACTAAAAAAATATATATGGAAGAAATTAGCCGGGCATGGTGGAGCATGCCTGTAGTCCCAGCTACTCAGGAGGCTGAGGCAGGAGGGTCACTTGAGCCCAGGAGTTTGAGGTTGAGGTGAGCTATGATGATGCCACTGCACTCTAGCCCGGGCAACAGAGCCAGACTCTGTCTCAAAATAAATAAATAAATAAATAAATAAATATTTTTAAAAAAGAAAATGATTTTTTTCGATGAGTTTGCGTCCGTTAAAGCCAGGAATGCACGTTTCTCCTTTTGTCTCGGGCTCTGATATGGCACTACCCAGCACTACTGCTGGTCAAGGTCCTACCAGGGAGCTTTTCTTTGGCTTCTGGAACATTCTACACTCCTCCTTCCCCTCCCAGGGCTTTCACCTAGTCCCTTCCCTCTGTCAGGAAAGCACCCGTCACTCTGCCTGGCCACCTTCTCCAGCTCTGTGGACACATCTCAGTGTGGTGTGATGAGGCGGACCTACCCTGGCAGCGCCCTGGGGACGAGGGCTTTGTCTCTGGGTTCACCACTTCGCCTGTCCCTAGGGCCACACGCAGCAGCTGGCTCACCCCATTCTGGGGGCGCTAGGGGCTGGGCATTGTTGCGGAACAGGGAGGGCTTTATGGTGCCCAGGAGGAGGGCTTTCTGGAGGATAAGGAGGGCTTTGCCTAGCAAAGAAGTATGGAAGAGAATCATAGCAGAGGAGTAGCAGGGACAAAAAAATGTTTCATTACTCTCATCACACGTCCACGGAGGGCCAGGACTGCCTCGTCTCGCTGACTTCGCTCACGGCCTGTCTTTCCTGCATTTATTCATTCGAAAAACATCTTTTGGCTGGTACACTAAACATCATGCTTACTTGTGACATGCCTCGTCCCTCAGTCTCTTTGTACCAGAGACTTTTCCATTTGGTTCTCCCCAGGATTTTTGTGCCTTTTGGCTACAAATGCCAATGTGTCGTCTTATTCCTCAAGCCTCGAAGCCCTCACTCCCTGATTTTTTTCCTGCTCTGGTGGGTTCTGAAGCCTGTCTGCTTCCATGGGACTGAGGTCACTGCAAAGGCCACAGCTGCCCGTGGCTGTCCCCACCCCTGGCTCAGTGTCCAGAGACCGTGTTTGTGCCAAAAGCATCTTCCAAGTAAAATGTTTGTTTAACAAATGGCCTTTGTATATGGCCACAGCATCGACCTGACCAGAGCTCACTGGCACAGTCCTGATGCCGAAGGGTCAGAAAAGTCTGTTTTCTTCCACGTGTCACCAGGTGACATTGCTGAGGGCTGTGAATCTGCAGAATGTCTAAAGCTTGAGCTGACGAGACAGAAATCTGTGACCTCAGATAAACACCATGTGATGCTTCTTGTCTCGTGGAATCATAAGTTTATTTCTTAGAACCAGGGAAGCTCTTCCAGGTTCATGTTAGCAACTGTCTATTAAGTCCTCCCGATAGCCTTCGGATGTGACAGGAATCTCAGTGTTCACCCCTCAACGTAGCAGCATGTGTGAGCTCTGCAAGAACAGGGACCACCTGTGGTCATCTTTTTTATTTTAAAAAAAGGTTTGTTGAGATATAATTCACATTCAATTTGCCCATTTCAAGTATACAAATCAATGACTGTGCAAATGCAGGGATTTATGCAACTATCTTCACAATCTATTTTAAAGCATCTTCATCACCCCTAAAAGAAACCCCACACCTCTTAGCCATCACAGCCCAACTCCCTCGTCCCCCACCCCGACCCTGGCCCCAGCCTTAGGCAGCCAGTCATCTTTCCTAGTCTATAGATGTCCCTATTCTGGATACTGCATGTCAATGGAATCGTGTAGCATGTGATCTTTTGTGGCTGGCTTCTTTTACTTAACGTAATGTTTTAAGGTCCATCCACGTTGTAGCATGTGTCAGTAATTGATTCTGTTTTATGGCATGGCCAAACAATATTTCATTGCATGGAAATGCTGGCTTTTATTTATCCATCCATCTGTTGATAGACATTTGGGTTGTTTCTACTTTTGGGTTATTTTGAAGAATGCTGCCATGGACACTCCTATACAAGTTTTTGTGCGGACATGTTTTCATTTCTCTTGGGTGTACACCCAGGAGAGAAGTTATCTGGGTTACATGGTAGGGACCACTTACTGTCCCTGAAACCCCTTCACCTTACACAACACTGGCACACAGAGGCGTGTGGTGGACAAGTGGGTGTGGACGGCTCCGTTCCTGGTATTGGTGGAGAGGCAGACCCCGCCCCCCACACCTGCCGAAGCACTCGCCATGCCCACACCAGCATCCTCACCCACCATCACGGTCTTGTGATTGGGAAAACTGAGGCCTGGCGGGGTGTCGTGATTTGACTCCATTTGAGGATGGCCAGCGCTCTGGGCTCAGTAGTGGCTGGACTGTGCCCTGACTTTCGTTGGGCCCAAGGCACTGCCCCTGAGTGTTGGAGGTGCTAGAACTGGTCCTGAATGGGTCTCATCGCAGGCAAACCAAGGTCCCCATTGGATGGCATTGCTCAGCCCAACCCCTCTCCCCCCACAGGGTGCCTCCGCCAACTGGTGGAACCATCGCCACTTCCAGCACCATGCCAAGCCCAACATCTTCCACAAGGATCCAGATGTGAAAATGCTGCACGTGTTTGTCCTGGGCAAGTGGCAGCCCATCGAGGTATGATGAAGGGGAAGGTGTTGACCTAGGAAGTGTTTGGCCTGAGCTGGGAGCAGGTGAGGAATCCTGCAGGGTCGACCCTCGGCCAGGCACATCCGCATCTGATGTCACACGGGAAAGCTTTCCCAGGCACCCTGAACTGTTCAGCTGCGATATATATGGAATGACCTCCTGTAAATACTGGACACATGTTCTTATCAAAGTGCTGGATGCCTCTCTCCCTCCCAAAGGCTGGGGGAGAGCGTTCCATGGCTGGTTTCTGCCCAGGACAGAGGGAAATCTGGTTCCAGTTTATAGGAAGCCAGGGCTCGCCCCCGACATTGCTCAGATGCCAGCCTCGGGGCAGGAGATGAGGCCGGAGGCTCTGGAGATCTGGTCGTTCAGTTGCCAGCAGTGTTTGGAAGTTCAAGGCCAGCGCTACAGTGTTCTGTAGAGACATTGTGTCACACGCTCACGGGGGCACAGGGCCAGTTTCCTGGGTTCCTGGTGGAACTGTGCCCTGGGGCCCATAGGACCATGCTGCCCTGGAAGGAACGCTGATTTCTTGACTGAGGTGACAGTGGGTCTGATGGCACTTGTCACTTGTCAGGGCCACCCACCTGGCTCGGGGCAGCCAAGCTTCAGAGTCTCGAACCACCATCCCAGCCTCCAGAGCAAGGATGCCTGCCAGGGCTCTTATCTCTGGGCACAGAACAATGTAGCCCGGCCAGGCAGCTCCAGAGGGCTGCCCCGCACTGGGAACTGTAAACAGCCGGGCTGGCAGGAAAGCCCTTTTTCCTGGTTAGTGAGCCTTTTGGTCTTGTTCAGAACATGCAGGAGGATTTTTTTTTTGTTTTATGTAGCAAAAGGTATTGACTTCACCCCCCGGAGATTCATTTCCTTTATATGTGCTATTTTTAGCTCTTTATGGTTTTGCTTCCAAATATGTAACTTTTGCCCAGCGGGATTTGTTTGGTGAGATGATTTTCTGTCCTCATATTTCTCCAGAGTCAGCCGGTTTTCCCGGCACCCCTGGGCGTCACATCTCCCCTCCATACGCTGTGGTGAGCTCTCCTGAGCCTGTGTCTGGGCTGGGCTGGGCTGTCTGTCCTCTCCCAGGCCACCATCTGGGTGACTCAGGAGTCACAGTCATCCGTCCTTGGCACTTCACTCATTGTAAATGTGTAGTGGGGTGACGCTCCCCTTCTCGAAAGACTTTCCATCATTGCATTCGGCCTTCCCACCCAGGAACAGGCATCTGTTCCCATCACTCAAGTTTGCTTTTCTTTCTCTTGATGAGGTTTTGTACGTTTCTTTATAGTCTCATGGATGTTTCTTTTTAAATTTAACCCTTATGTGTTTTATATTTTTGTCACCATGGTTGGGGCTTGGGGTTTCTCCAGCACTGGGGAAAGCAATCGATATGGGGCCAGGTACCTATGTCCAACCAGTGTCTCTGCAAGATTTTAGTTGGTTTTTGGTTGATTCTTGAGTTTCCGGGGTACATGAAACTATCCTTGAAATAATGAAAATTTAGACTCTTTTTATAGCTCCCCTCTGTTATTTCTCCTTTGGGTTTTCTTACATGGACTGGAACGTTCAGAGCTGAGTTAGATAGCAGCGATATCGCTGGCAGTCTTGTCTTGTTCGTCCTCTTTTTCCGCCACATTATTGACGGGAACAGGGAAGCGGCTCCCCGTAGCACCATAAATGGGCCCTCAAAAGCCGTGAGTGTCTCCGCCTCCCTGCCCAGGATCCTCCTCCTCCTCCCATCTGGGCAGCTGTCCCAGCCCCTGCCTGTTAGCAGTGGACCCCCCAGGCTTCCCGCTTCAGGCGGACCTTTGTGAACAGGCCAAAGCAACCATTCCCCACCAGAACACCCGTGCCCTCCCCGCGGGGACCTTGCCGTTCTGCCCATGCTGCTGAGGCCGAGCTGCTCATTCCTCTAAGTGTGAGTGCAGGTTCTCAGAGGCAGAGACTGGGCTTAGCGCCAGCTCCCCTTCCCCCAGCCCTGGGCAGACAAGAAAGGCCCTTGTCATTCCTCAGATATTTTGTTCCAAAGCTGAAAAGTCCCCTCCACACGGCCCTGGCACCCCGCCAGGCCCTCATCTGAGCCTGGCCTTAAGGTTCGTGGAGAAGAGGGTCAGTCCGGCCACCAGGGCTGGGCATAACTCCCTCCCTCTGCCCCTGGCCTGCAGCCCCGGCTATCAGCCTCGGCTTGGGAACACACTGTCCCTGTTCAAGGCCAGCCTTGTGTGTGCCACCATCTCCTTCTTGGGGTCCAGCCACACCAAGCCACCCACACCCTTGCCTGCAGCCCACCTGGTGAAAGTAATGTTTGTCTTCCCTGCCTCTCCCCTCCGATGGCCCTGCCTGCCAGGCTTACCCTGTGAGTGAGGGGCTCCACAGGAGGAGGGGAGGGGTGCAGGCTGCGGCCCCCGCTGGGAAGAAACCTGCCTCTCGCTGAGTGAGTCTGCGGCCCGGCACTGCGGTGAGCACCGTGCATGTGCAGCGTCACTCAGTCCTTGCCAAACCCGGGAGGCAGGAACTACCACCGATGGGACAGCTAAGGCCAAGAGAGATGAAAGGGCTCACTTAAGATTACGGCTAGAAGAAGGTAGCACCAGCATCCAAACCCAGACCGTCTGGCTCCCGAGTCCTGGGGTCGCTGCCCAGGGCCTCTGCCTGGCAGGCACTTGGAAAATGTGTTTGTTGGGTAGCTCCAGCTTTCTGATGAGTTAGGAAGCGAGGCGCTCACCGTCCTGGCTTAGTACCTTCTAAAATACCTCTCCCCATCCCTCCCCTGCTCCTGTGACGTGTTGTTGGCACAGAACTGAGCCTGTGAAAAATGAGAGCAGAGAGTTAGCCACAGGGCAGGGCTTGACGTCTCCAAAACCCACAGTTGTACTTTCTGAGTTTCAGAGGAGAGCGCTGAGGTCAGCCGGGCCCTGGCAGACCCCAGCAGCTGCCCTGTCTGAGGCCATCGAGGTGGAAGCAGACGTACAGTGGTGTGTCAATGTGTCGCCACACACGCGCACACACGCGCACACACGCGCACACACACACACGTGTGACTAACACTTCAGTGCTTATATTATGTCCACTTCATCCGCTAGTCCCGCAACAGCCCTGTGAGGTACCTACTGTACCTCCACTTTGCAGCAAGGAACCCAAAGCTTGCGGGGAGAAGCAATTTGCTCAAAGAACAATTTGCCTCCCCAAAGCTAGGGACTCTCAGAGGCTGATTCTGAGGCCTGCTGCTGCCCAGCGGCCAGGGACCCCATGGGTCCCATGGGTCAGTTTGGGGCACACGTTAGAGCCAGTAGTGCTTACCAGCTGGGGACCGCTGGGGAGATGTCATCTCTGTCGTCCCTGCAAAGGCCACCATAATCAGTGAGAACAGTGTGCTCACTGTGCAAATGCAGCATGAAATGACCTCCCCAGGTCCTCCCCCTGCCCCCCAGCAGTATGGCCAATCTGCAGTCCCTCCAGGGGGACCCTCTGGCCCCTGCCGGCCTGCCTGGTCTGCCCTTGGTGCTCACACCCTGTGCAGAGCCGGAGCAGCCCCAGAGGGTGGCAGAGATGTGGTGGGGAAGGCCCCGGCCAGGGCTGGAGAAGCCGTGTACAGACGCTGGGCTCCCCGGAACCCTGAGCCCCTGCAGGCCCCCCAGACTGTCCACCTTGGGGGGCACCTTCCCCAGTGTGGCCCCTCTGTCCCCTCCATCCACTGGGGACTCATTAAAGGCTCCCTCAGAGGCCTCCCTGGCTCCGACCTCTCCCAGGCCAGCCGCAACCCTGGCCTTAATGACAGTCTGTGTGCAGACGGTCAGACTTTCTGGGAATGCCCAGGCTCAGGAGGCCACACAGAACAAAGGGATTGTTTCTGGTGGTCCTTCAGCTGGGTACGCCATGACCATGGCCACTGGGGCCAAGACGCGGTCCTGGGGCCAGGCTGGACTTTGTTCTTACCCATGGCCTCTGCCCTTGGGAAGTCCATAGGCTCTCCCTGTGATTTTTTGTGTTTTTGTTTTGTTTTGTTTTTTTCTGGCTTCCAGAAATACTGGGTCCGTCCTTGTGATTTGACAATCGCTTCCCTATCTGTGTTCTCATCTGGACAAGGGGGGCGTTGGCCTAGATGCCATCCAAGGTTTTTCCCATCTGTAACTTGCTTTGATCTCCTGAATGCCATGAGCGGGACTTGACGCCATCAGAGGGGGCAGCTCTGGCCTTCGGATGGGGGTGGGGCACGGGGGCAGCGTCCTGGGGCAGCACTGGCATCTGTGCCCCTGTTCACAATGGCCTCTCTTACCAGCCAGTGATCTGGAGGCCGGCCAAGGCTCCCCAGCCAAGGCTCCTCTCGAGTGCAGGGTCTCAGCGCTGTGAGCGGCAGCATCAGTCAGACTCAGCTGTTGGCTCCAAGCCTGTGCTCCCACACGGCCTCCCGCATTGCAAGCAAGATGAGCACATGCCACTCAGCGAGCAGCATCTTTTGGTCTCAGTCCTGGAGGAGCAGGGTGGGCTGGTCCCTATAGGCTGGACCGTGGAACTAAGGGGCTCCAGAGATCCCCTGGGGCTGTGGCTGCCACACTGAGTGGCCTCAGCAGCTTGGGACAGTGAGGATGCCCAGGCCCTCGCCTGGCCCTCCTCAGTCGGGGCCTCTGGGCACCAGGCTGCCTGGGGTGCAGGCTCGACAGGAAGGGATCCAGTGCCCTAGGTGGGAACCTTTGGTAGCCAGGTGTGGCCAGCGGAGTCCATGCCGGCGTCCTCAAGTGTAAGGGTCTGCCTGGGGAGCAGCAATGAGCCTTTGGAGTTTCAGGGAGGCTCCAGGCAGGTGGATGCTCCCAGCCTGCTGACTGCTAACAATTCCAGGGCCCTTAGCTGGGTTCTCCCAGCTGCTGTGGGCTCTGGGAGCTCCCCATGGTGAACTAGGAGCTCCCTCTGGGTGCCTGTGCCCCCGTGTGAGCTGTTCCATTGTGCATTCACTCAACAAACATTTCTTCAGTGCCTGTCACGTGGGCTCTGAGTCAGATCTGTGGGTTCAGAACTCAGCCGGGCCACTTTCCGTGGTCTTGGGCAGTGACTTCACTCAGAGCCTCAGCCTCAGAAGTGCCGGCCTAAGGCTTGCTGAGGATTGACACCACTTGGGCCCATATACTCAGCTAGGGCTGAGGAAGGCTTGCCGCTGCTAGCCGGGCATGGGAGAGCCAGAGAGGCCCCAGCCTTGCTGGGCGCAGGGTGCAGATGGGCAGGAAAGGCGCAGAGGCCTCCCTGAGCAGGGAGAAGGAGCGGTGGCTGCAGAAGTGATGTGTGGGCATGGGAGGCTGGGCCCCGGGGCTGCTGGATGCTCACGCTCGCTCCTCTCTCCTCAGTATGGCAAGAAGAAGCTGAAATACCTGCCTTACAACCACCAACATGAGTACTTCTTCCTGAGTGAGTGTGTCATCCCTGGACCCCTTCGACTCTACTGTCCCCTCGGAGTGGCATCTACCCCTCCCACCTGATGCCCTTTTCAGACTCAGAAAGTGACACTAAACTGGTCCAAAGGAGGGGTTACAGTAGTCATCCCATGGCTCCTGCGCCACAGGCCAGGTGGGGACACAGCTGGGAGAGTCCAGGGTCACGCACCCGGCAATTCCTGGGCTGTATGTGCACCGTCCTCAGGGACTCGGGCCTTTGGCCCCTGGCTGCTGAGCTGGCCCTGCGTTTGGGGCTCGAGCCAGCTCGTCCTGACCTTGCAGCTCAGACGGGCCAGGCGGCTGGCCCCTGAGCGTCTGCTCTCTCTCCCGCAGTCGGGCCCCCACTGCTCATCCCCATGTACTTCCAGTACCAGATCATCATGACCATGATCGTGCGCAAGGACTGGGTGGTAAGTCTGGGCAGAGCTGGCTCAGGAGTGGGGGGGGTGGCTGGGGCAAGTGGACCCCGGGGTCCTGCACTGTGTCCCCCGGTGCCTCAGTGGGGCCTGAGGGGTCCCAGGCATCTCCCCTGAGTAGCCGCCTTGTCACTCTCAGGAAGGGACTCCCTCTGGGGCCACCAGCAGCCAGTCCTAAAGATCTCCACGCACATACGCACCTCCAACACGGACATCCACTGGGGCAGCCACTGCCTATGCACAGCCCCTCACAGGTTCCTAGAGGCAGCGTGGCCAGGGGCTCTGCCCCAGCCTCTGCCCTCCCTGCTCCCTGCAGTCCCTGAGACCCCGTGAACCGGGTCACCCCATACTCTGGTTGGAAATGGGGAGAAGCTGGGCGTTGGCAGAGGAGACAGGCGTGTTCGTTTGCTAAGACTGCGTAACAAAGCGCCCCAGCTGAGCGGCTTAAACAGCAGAATTGGAAGAGCTCCTCGGTGAGCACTGAGGGCAGGCTCTGCTCCAGGCCTCTCCGCGGCTGGCAGGATGCGTATCTGTGTCTGTGTCCAAATTTCCCTCTCTTTTAATGCGGATATCAGTCACACTGCTTCAGGGCCCAGCGCGATGCTCTCATCCTCACTAGCTCCGTCTACAGTGGCCCTGTTTCCAAATAAGATCACTTTCTGAGGTTGTGGGGGTTAGAATTCCAACATATGAATTTGGGGGGGACACGGTTCATCTCAAAACGGCAGACTCAGAGAAGTCCTTTGACTTTGCTTCCAGAGAGAGAAGGGGGCCCGGCCCGGCAGGGGCTGCCCAGTGTGGGGCACGAGGCCAGCCCTGGGGCTTCTGTATTGAGACTCTGAAAGTTTGAGCCTTGCCCAAAGTGGCACCGCGGGGTGGGGTGGCCGCTTGACGCCAAGTGCTGTACTCTCCCCCCGCAGCCCGGCCACCTCTCCCTCTTTCAAATAACTGCACCTCGTACTTGTAGAGCACTTTAAGGGCTTCAGAGTCCTTTGTCTCACATCCTCTCGCTGAAATTACGGGGCAAAAAACCGTGTCTGGTGATTCTGCTGAGAGGGCCAAGGCTGGGGCTGGGGGCGCAGTGGGGGTGTTGGGGAAGGGGTGGGACCCTGGAAGCCTCTGCCAGCCTGTCCCGGGAGAGCCTGTATGTGCTCATTTCTAGGACATATTTTCTCAAAACGAGCATGTCGTCAGCATTTCCCATGTTCCAGGAACAGTGCAGCACTGCGCCCACATTACGTCGCTAACCCTGTTTTACTGACTGGGCAGGTGAGGGTGGAGGGACAGAGAGACAGACCCAAAGTTCCTGGATCAGCTCAGCCAGATCTCCTCCCCTGCCGAGACTGCTGTTCCCCTGGGGCTCACCTGGGCCACCGCGAGAGTCGCGGCTAGAAAGGAACCTGAGCTGTGCTGTGCTGGTCAGGAGACACTGCTGGGGCGTTTTAATCAGCTTTTGTGGCAGATGACCCTTGATATAAATATATAATCTTTTTTTTTAACTGTGTTTGTTCCCTAAGGAGCAAAGCATTAAATAGGAAATCACACTGTGCTCCTAAAAGCCAGGGAACCCTGATGAGCCCTTGGGACTTGCAGGGCCTGGGTACAGCTGTGACCCGGGGCAGTGGTTCTCAAAGGGGCAGTTCTGTCGGCCATTTGGCAATATCTGGAGACATGTTTGATTGTCACAACTTGGGGGCGGGAGGATGCTACTGGCATCTAGTGGGCACCCAGCCAGGGTGGGGCTATGCATCCTGCCACGCCCAGGACAGCCCCCCACGATGACGCATCCGGCCCCAGATGCCAATAGTATGGA
The DNA here is from genome assembly GCA_963575035.1 of Avahi laniger. Lineage (NCBI taxonomy): Eukaryota > Metazoa > Chordata > Mammalia > Primates > Indriidae > Avahi > Avahi laniger. The sequence continues at coordinate 33,041 of CAUYSK010040502.1, read as the reverse complement.
GTCTGGGGACCCCCGGCCTGAGGAAAGAGGGTGATAAGCCCTAAGAGCTTTGCAGGCTTCCGCAGGGAGGTTTTCACTGCTCTGGCAAAGTTCCCTGGGGCCTCACCCTCCTGGAGTTTCTCTGTATCTAACAGGGCTGACGGCTCCCTCCTGCAGTTCTTCCTGTTTGCTTCCAGGCCCCGCCTCCGAGGGCTCCTGCCCCACAGCTGCTCCTGCTCTGGCGGCTTCCGGCATCTCCTTCAGCCCCTGCCCCTGAAACTAGGGGTCCCATGCACACCTGTCACTCTTTACACAAAAGTAAATCCACACGCGTGCCCCCATCCCATTTCTGTACCTGCGTGTGGCATGTAGATTCGCACACACGCTACTGCGCTGCACACACAGAACAAAACGAACGTGCGGGAAAGTGGAAGCAGAACCGCACAGATCTGCCTCCCCCGCCCCCTTAAAGGCCACCTTGTTGGATCTTGAGGTTGTTCCCTTGGCTACTGCCGGTCCCCTCCTCCTTCCATGTGCAGCCACCCGCACCCAACCCCTGGTCACCAGGACCAGCCTAGATTCCTCCCAGCCGAGTAGCGACCGGATGCAGCCCCTCTGCCTCCTACATAGTCCTGGAATCTACAGTTCCCTCGTCAGCGCTGTGGGTCCTGCTTTAGGCCTCTATCGTTTCATGTCTGAGCCCCCCGAAGGCCCTCCTAATTTCCCCATCTCCAGTTGTTGGGAATCTCTTAAGACACAAATATGACCGTGTCCTTCTGTCATTTGAAGCGAGACAGGGCAGTACCCTTGGCCCGCCCCCTCTGCCTCGCCTCACCCCACCTCAACTCCTGTGCTGAGCCTGTGGCATGTGGCATCTGCATATAACACAGCAGGGATGAACACTCCTGTCTGAGGACACAGGCCATGAAAAGGCCCTGGGGTGGGAGTGAGCTGGGTCAGGTGGCCGAGGAGGGAGAAGTTCCCCGCCCTACAGGCTCCATGGGCGACTCTGGATGGGGTGGGGACTTTAGGAGGGGAGAGACGGGGTCTGCTTGGAGGGATGGTCACTCTGGCTGCCATGGGCCATGAGGACAAGCAGGAGACCACTGGGAGGCCGCTGCCATGGTCTAGCTGAGACAGGGACTTGGGTGACAGAGAGGAAGAGGAGAGGTATGGATAGTGGAGGGTGGAGCAGCGGCACCCACCCAGGACGGGAGAGAAGACGTCCAAGCCCAGTCCCTGTCACCACCCCAGTGAGGGGCACAAAGGAGAAAGGGGCATGGGGAGAGGCCAGTAGTGCTTGAGGCTGCCGCAAGGGGCCCTGTGGCGGGGACAGCGGTGCCTGCTGGCCTTGCTCCCTGGCTGTCTTGCTGAAGTGAGAGGCTGGGAGGTGTCCAGGTGTTGGGGGGCAGGATGGGGCTGGAGCGCAGGTGGGGACCTGGCCCAGTGTAGAGGGCACCTTCAAAACGCCCTGGCCCCATGCAAGGGCTGCCCCTGCCCGGGGCCAACCACTGTTACCCCTCCCCATTTCTCGGGAATAGCAGAGTGTGATCTGCCTCCTGCTGCTAAGACACATTTCCCTAGAAACAAAGGCGGCCATGCAAGCCCCAAGCAAATGGGCAGCTGCTGCCCGACTTCCTAGAGGCCTGTTGGGGTTTTTTGTGGATGCATTTGTCCAGCAGCAAGCTGAGGTGTGTGCACATTAGGGGCAGGCCACACCTAATCTTGTCTTTCCCGCAGGACCTGGCCTGGGCCATCAGCTACTATACCCGTTTCTTCATCACCTACATCCCTTTCTATGGCGTCCTGGGAGCACTCGTCTTCCTCAACTTCATCAGGTGCCTGAGCTTTGCTGCTTGGCCCCGGGCCCTCGCGAGCACTGGCATTGATGGGCTTCGATGTGAGCCCTGTGAGGAGAGGCCCAGACGTCCCCATGTCCTGGCACCTCTGCAGGGGCTGACCTGGGGTGGTTGGGAGGGTGGCTGGGGCCGCGGGGGCCTCAGAGGCCCGAGTGCATAGCCGTGCTCTCTTGCAGGTTCCTGGAGAGCCACTGGTTTGTGTGGGTCACGCAGATGAATCACATTGTCATGGAGATCGACCGCGAGTCCTACCGCGACTGGTTCAGCAGCCAGGTGAGGGAAGGCAGAGCCGGGCACCAGGGCCATGCTGGGCTTCCCTGGGGCTGCCTGTGTCCTGCTGGCAGCTTCAGGGCTAAACGAGAAAGGGTGGCAGGAATCCTTCAGAGGGACAGGTAAGGAATCTGGGTGGGCCGAGACCTCCAGACAGGATGGTGTGACATGGAGGGGTGGCCCAGAGAATGGGCCCCATGGGAATGAGGCCAGGCCCTTCGGTCTTCCTCCACTCACTGCCACTGGTGCCCCTCCCCCGCAGCTGGCGGCCACCTGCAACGTGGAGCAGTCCTTCTTCAATGACTGGTTCAGTGGGCACCTCAACTTCCAGATTGAGCACCAGTGAGCATGGGCCCGGGGGGGCTGGGGGAGGTGGGGAGACCCACAGGGGAGGGAAGTGATCCCCAGCCCCATCTGGGCAGAGCACAGCTGGTAGGGGCTACCTCTGTCCCCCAACAAGGTCCAGTCCTAGTGCATGGCTCCCCGAGGTCCCCTGGTCACAGTGATCACCACCCTTCTCCACGTGTGGCCACAGAGGGCCTGCAGGGCAGGGGTTACTGCTCCCACTTCATTGACAGGGAAACCGGAGCCCAGAGAGGTAGCTCACCTGGACCATAGGTGGCTGAGGGACCGCTCCTGCTGCCCCTCATCCTTCTCTCACATCTTTTCCTCTCATTCTCCACCTGTTTCTTTCATTTCCTTTTATTTTATTTTTCTGAGACAAGGTCTCGCTCTGCTGCCCAGGCTGGAGTGCAGCAAGCAGTCCTCCTGCCTCGGCCTCCCAAAGTGCTGGGTTATAGGCATGAGCCACTGTGACCCGCCTCATTTCCTCTTTTGAAAAACATGACATTTTGCCTCTGGCTGGCTGCACAGCCCCAGTAGCCCTGTGGGCAGACAGGAAGAGCCGCATGCAGGCCTGGTCCTGGCTGTGGACAGCCCCCGCCTGGGCCATGGCAGGAGGTGGGGAGCGGCCCGGCCCTCCGGGCATCCTCACACTCTGCCCACCCCGTGCTCTCCCAGCCTCTTCCCCACCATGCCCCGGCACAACTTGTACAAGATCGCCCCGCTGGTGAAGTCTCTGTGCGCCAAGCATGGCATCGAGTACCAGGAGAAGCCGCTGCTGCAGGCCCTGCTGGACATCATCAGGTGGGGGCAGGTGCTGGCCTGGGAGGCCCCTGGGTACAGGGAGGGGCTGGGTGGGGACTGAGGGGACCGAGAGGCACACAGCTGGAATCACACGTGGAGACTGGTCACCATAAGAGGGGCCAGGTGCTCCTGGCACAGCGCCCCCACCCAGCGTACCCCCTTTACTCCTAAGCCTGTGTCAGAATCTGCCGGGCTTCTCTCTCTGGCAGGAGGAGGACCTTCCCTTTGTCTTTCTGCAAGGGGTTACCCGGGGGCCCTGAGCCAGTGGCCCCGCAGGCCACAGTGGCGGTGGCAAGCCCTGGCTGAGGACTACAAGAAAGTACCTGCCACCCGATCATATCTTCCCCAGCCCTCCCACTCCCTAGGGCTCCCCGGTGCCCCCAAGCTGGTCCCTGAGCCCTAGCCCCCAGCCCTCTCTCTCCGCAGGTCCCTGAAGAAGTCTGGGCAGCTGTGGCTGGACGCCTACCTCCACAAATGAAGCCACAGCCCTCGGCATGCCCATGGGGACGACGGCCACAGGAAGGGTGGGCTTTTGTTCCGAGGGGTGTCCATGAGGCTGGAGTACACGCCACTCATGGACCCCATGTTTGCTCTTTCTCTTCTCCTTCCCTTCACTTCTCCCCCAAACTCTGCCCTCCTGGGCCTACCCTCTGTCAGCCTGGCCCTCTTCCCCCAACCTCACAGCCTCTTCTCCCCAGGAGCAGAGGGGGTGGCCACGGGAGGTGGCATCATCCCTGCCTCTACCCTCTGCCCCTAAAGACTGAAGGAGACTAGAGGTCCACAGATCTGGCTCTCCTTGCAGCCTGGCCACCAGGCCTCACACTCTCCCCTTTTGTCCCTAAGACGCTCTCGGGATCCGTGGGACAGGGTCCTAGGCCGCAAGGCTCCCGACCTTCCAGGCCTGGCTCTGCTCTCCATGTCGGCCACCACTGGTCTGCCCTTTGTAGGGAGGGCCCACGGCTGGGACCAGTGGGGCCTCCCTTCGGATGTCCAGGGCCCTGGGCCTATGGCACAGCTAGCTCAGACCTTGGGGCCCAGAGAAATGTCCTCCCGCGCCCACCACTGGAGGACTCTGGCCCTGGGCTTGTGCAGGCCCCATTCCACCACCTTCTCAACTCGAGCCTATGACCTTGCCACCAAGCGGGAGTCCCTGTGGGCTCAGCAGAGAAGATGGCCAGGTTGGGGGAGGGGCCAGCCTGCCTTGTTCAGATATTTGTCTTAGCTGAGAGGCCCAAGATTAAGGAGCAATCAGACCCTTTTCCCAAATGCTCCGTCACCTGCTGCACAGTGCCAGCTAACTCTGGCTACTTGGCCTCAGGGGACTTGGGCCCTGCAGGCTGCAAGAGGGCACTGGAGCCAGAGGTCCTGGCCCCTGCCAGAATCAGGGCTGCCGTGTAGACAGCACTCTCACCACCCCCAGGCGCTCCTGTCTGCACTCTCTATTCCGAACCTTTTGCTCCAGGATGCATTCCTATAGGAGCGGGCAGGGGCTGGGCCTGTGACAATCTGCCTTTTACCACATGGCCTTGCCAGCCTCCCCCAGGCTGGGCTTGCTCACAGTGGCCAGGGTGGCCCCTACAGTCAGGGCCTCTAGGCAGGAGGCAGAGGAGGAGGCAGCCCTGCGTGGCCAGGGGACAGGAACCTCATGAGGGCTGAGCTGAAGCCCAGAAGAGGAGCCAGTGGGGGCCGGAGGTGAGGACAGGACGTCTCGCCACTGGGAGGGATCCTGAGCCGCTGTGTTCAAAATCTAACCCACTAATCAATATTTAGATTCAGGGGCGGGGCGGGGCATGAACAACTCAGAGGGGACCAGCATCTAGTGTTGACAGACCTCCGGGTTGCCATGGCAACAGGGCCCGCCTGGGTCCCCCGCCAGCTACCGTATGTCAGGATGAATCCATAGGGAACTGATCTTAATTTTTATCATGTTTCTTACCCACCCCTACATTTGTTGGAAATAAAAGAAGTAATTTTATTCTCGCTTCCTCTTGCTTCCTGCATGTCATTACTAGGCCGAGGTATGGGGGGCCTCCCAGCCGGCTCCAGGGAGGGGCCCACGCTCGTATCCCTCTGTCCCCTCCCTCCCCTGTGGTCTCCCTGTGCTCCTCTCCCTGCTGCCTCTGAAGTGCACTCTGGGCCAGGAACTTGGGCCAAATGACCCCAAAACATCGGCCTGCCTTCCTCCTCCTGGGGCCCCTCAGCAGCTGCCCCTGCCCAATTCCAAAACACCGCTGGAGCCACGTGAGGCTTTCCAGAGGCCTTTGGAGGGTGGCCCGGGGGGAATCGCAGAGGCCACCTTCCTAACACCCTCACTCCCATCTGTCTCCCTATTGCCGCAAGTGCAGCCTGTCCTCATCCCTGGACCCGCTGTCCTCCCTCAGCATGCCAGGGGCAGACAACCCCAGGCCCCCCTAGAAGGGCTGAGGAAGGTCCCGGACACCGGTGCTTCCATCTGCTGCCCCTGTGCCCATGCAGTGGCTCATTCAGAACCCTTGTGCTGTGGGGGGCCGATGTGATCCCAGCCCAGGTCACCGGCAGTGACAAAGTGGGTCCTAGGTATGTCTGACTCCAGATCCCTGGAAGAGTCCAAAGGATCGTGCCAGGGGCACTTGTATAGTTTGCCCCCCTGGCCTGCATGCTGTTCTGAACATCGTCTCTGGGCTGGCGCCCCTGGCAGGGCCGAGCCTGGGAAGGTGTGCCAGGAAAGGGCCGAGAGGGACTGGGTAGCCTGTGCCTCAGGAGCTCCCCCAGCCCCGCAGCTACTCCCAGCAGGGCTGGGGAGGACCTCTGAGTGGACCTGCAGCCCCCTCTTGCAGCCCCCAGCCCAGCTTTGCCTGACTGCAGTCTAGCCAGGAAGGAACAGTCCCGGCCTGGGTAGGGGTCTGGAGTATGGCCCGGGACGGCAGGGGAAGGCCCAATCCTGGAAGCAGACATCCCGTCTAACTCACGGAGTGGCCCTGGGGATTCCTTTGTCCTCTCTGGCCCTCTGGGCCACAGTCTCCCCGTTTGTACAGTGCAGGGGTGGGGTCACAGGGACCCCAAAGACGGCGTCATCTCTCAACACCTGTGTGCCCTTGGCCTTGCCCTCCTGGTGGATCCACTGGAGGCCTTGGAAGCTGCAAGACAGCCTTCCGCCCTTACCTGTGGCTGTGTTCCACCTGCCACCAGGCTGGACCTGGCACCCTGACTCCCAGGATGGTACAGGACAGGATGGTGACCAGCCCAGGCACCCGACCCCACCAGCTGGAAATCCAGGGTCTACCACCCGTGACAACAGGAGTCCCAGGGAGGGGGAGAGTGGTGGAGGGCATTGAAGGCCAGGTGGATGCTCCGGCTTTGAGGGCTCCCAGCTCCATGGGCACTTGTATCTTCCCTTGACTTCCTCCCCCAGCCCCACCCTGCCCTTGAGCCTTTGGGTGAAGAAGCTGGGGGCACCCATACCTGCTCCCCACCCAGTAGCCCCCTCCTGTCCCGGTACTTGCCTGAGGCTCTCGCCCAACGCCCCCAGAACTGTGGGCTTCTGACTCCTACCCCCACCAAAGTCCCAACACACTAATTTTCAAGGCCCTGAGTGATCAACCCTGACACCTCCATCACAGGCAAGAAGGCAGAGAAAGGACTGGCCTGAGGCCACAGAGCAGCTGAGTCAGGCAGGCTGTGGCATTCCTGCCCCTAACCCGGCAGGCCCCTGGTTAGCTCCTCTTCCCCTTGCACAGAAAGGGTTGGTTCCCCTACCAAGGTACCCCACCCACCTCATGTCAAATGTCAGACTTCTCCTGGGCACAGGGGGTGGAGGGCCTAGTCCCTGCCAAGGAGATAAGAGCTCACCCACAGCAGGGTCCACTGAGATAAAAGGGTATCAGCTTTGCAGGTAGCGGGGGCGGGCCCAGAGCAGGGGCTGGCAGAGCAGCCTGGGCTATGCGTGGAGCGCACTGTGGGAGGGCGAGGGGGCCTTTGGCAAGGGGGGCCAGGGCGGAGGTGGCAGCCACCTGAGGGCTTGGGCTCTGGTGCCCTCTGGCCACCACTCATGTGACACAGCGCCTTGGGTCGTGCTGCACTGTCCCCAGTGAGGTGTGCACCCCTGGACAGAATGCAGCCACTCAAAGCCCCTGTTCTGATGTCTAGGATGGAAGGAGCCTCCCCCAGCAACTGGGTGGGAAGAAACGGGCTGGAGGGGAAGGCCTGGCCCAGGTCCCAGCTCCTGGCTCTCTGACTGGCTTTTCCGTTCCTAACCAGCCTGGCTTCACACATAACAGAACGAGCGGCTCCCCAGCATGCTGGGATACCTTGACCATGTCCCTACCGTCCTCCACTATATAAACTTTTCTTTGGTTTCTTTTGTTTGTTGTTTTTTTGTTTTTAGAGATAGAGTCTCGCTCTGTTGCCCGGGCTAGAGTGCCGTGGCGTCAGCCTAGCTCACAGCAACCTCAAACTCCTGGGCTAAAGCGATCCTCCTGCCTCAGCCTCCGGGGTAGCTGGGACTACAGGCATACGCCACCATGCCCGGCTAATTTTTTCTATACATTTTTAGTTGTCCAGCTAATTTCTTTCTATTTTTAGTAGAGACAGGATCTCGCTCTTGCTCAGGCTTGTCTCGAACTCCTGAGCTCAAACGATCCTCCCGCCTCGGCCTCCCAGAGTGCTAAGATTATAGGCGTGAGTTCTTTGGACTTTGAAGGCATTTAGGTCTTTCCTTCAAACCATCAGATTCAAGAGCAAGTATCCAACAGGCGCCGGGAACCCCAAGAGGGTAGGGAGTCGCTCCAGGACACAGTGTGGGGAGGCACACGTGGGAGAGACCAGGGAAAGCGCCACCACCTCTGTCACGGAGGAGGAGTCTGTCAACATGACAAGCAGTGGCTGGTTTTTGTGAATCTCCATTTCCCACGTCTGCCTGGGCCGCAAACTCTCAGTAAAAGTTGGTTGGTTGGGGAACAAAGGAACACGCGGTCATGGCTTCCCTCGGTAGCTCTGCTTTTTCTCTGGGCCCAGGACTCTCTTGTAGATGATAAAAAGGTACACAGTGTCTCCCAGAGGCACCGCCACCGCCTCTCCCTCTTTCCTGGCCCTCGTTCCCTACGTCTCTGTTCTGACAGAATGAGACACCTACAGATAGAGAAGGAGGCGCTCTGCTCAGGAGAGGGAGGGTGACCTGCTCGGAGGGTCAGTCAGGGTATCGGGACAGTGGGACAAGAGCAAAGACGACCTGCCTGTGACAGGTTCCAAGCAAGCGGACACTCAGAAGCATGTTGCTGGGCACTCCCCTCTGGCACCGCCAGGGGCAGCACCGAGCACGGCCCGCCCCAGAGCGGTGCAGAGCGTCCGGGAGCCCCTGGGTGGCGCAGCAGCCTCGGTGGCCTGGCGGGACAGGGGATGGAGGGAATGTCCCCCTCAGCCCTCCCTAGCTGGGCGCGCCCATGTGGCTCCAGAAGTGAGTGGGATGTGGACAGCTGGTGACAGGAAGGGGAACCCCCTGCAGAGGGAGCAGAGTGTGCAGGGACGCTAAGTGCATCTTATGCCCTGCCCTGGGCATGAGAAATTTGCACTCGAAGCAGGAAGCACCTTTCAAGGAGCATCTAGTCCTACCCTCAGTTGGAAATCGGGGCTCAGAGAAGGCAAATGCTTGTCCCAGGGCACAGAGCAAGTAGTGACCCCAGGGCATTGGACGATGTGCATAAAATTTGTGAATAAACTTATGAGCCGGCTGCTGGGCCCTTTGCTCAGAGCCTTCCATGCAGCATCCCTTTCATCTTCCATCATCGTAGGAGCGGGTGGAGCTACTGCTCAGAGAGGGTGAGTAATTCCCCAAGGTCACACAGCCTACATCCTGGCAGATAGGACTTGCCCCCCACCCGTCAGTCTGACTTCAGAGAGGAGGGAGAGCAATCAACATGGAACAGGTCAGGGTGGGGCTTGGTGACACCTGGCAGAGGGCACATACCTCATTCATAACCAAGCTGAAGAGGCTGCCCCCCTCTGTCTGCTTCCCTGGCCCTGCCCAGGAGGCTCCTGCTGGCACTGGCTTGGGCTGGGGGGCCATGGGGGACTTTGGGCTGCCTGCCCCTGGGCCATGATGTGAGCCAAGGAGGAGCACCCTGCACGCCATGCTGAGGCCACCTGGGCCAGGCTCTGGGATGCCACCAGCCTCCAGCAGTGAATGAGGTCAATATTCTAGGTGCTGTCACAGAAACTATGGCCACAGGCTGGGGTGGGCAGCGGGGAGCCCCAAAGGTCTGGGAGAAGTTCCTGGACGGGGAGCCCCTGGAAAGAGCTGCAAAAGTCCATGGGAACGTGCAGAGCACCCTGCCCTGCTCAGGGACTGTCATCATCAGCATTAGCATTAAGGAGTTTTCTTCTTTTTTTTTTTCCTAGACAGAGTCTTGCTCTGTTGCCCAGCTAGAGTGTCATGGCATCAGCAACCTCACACTCCTGGGCTCAAGAGATCCTCCTGTCTCAGCCTCCCGAGTAGCTGGGACTACAGGCATGTGCTACTGCACCTGGCTAGTTTTTCTATTTTTAGTAGAGACAGGGTCTCACTCTTGCTCAGGCTGGTCTCAAACTCCTCAGCTCAAGTGATACGCCTGCCTTAGCCTCCCAGAGTGCTAGGATTACAGGCATGAGCCACTATGCCCAGCCCGAAGGAGCTTTCTAGATAGTCTTGGAAGAGAAGAGAAGTTCACAGGCTGAGACACCCAAGGCTGCCTTGTGGAGCGGGTGGCCTTGGGAGCAGCATGGCATCTCCCCAGCTCCACCCACAGAAGGTGGGCTCCGGAAGGAATGAACGAGAATTGCAGTGTTTGCGCCCCTCCCTCCATCTGAAAGGAGCCCAGCCCAGACAGTGGGAGCCCCGACAGGGTGAGGAGCCAATCCCTGCAGCTGGTGAGCAACCCTGGCTCCCGCTCCAGAAAGGCCTCAGAGAAATCCTAGCTTAGCATTTCAACTCTTTCTTCTTTAAGCTGCCGACACTTGAGACAAGACCTTCAGTCAGCGCGAGCGGATGCTGGGGCCGAGCAGGCCGCCGCCCAGCCCTCCCTTCTTCCCAAGCCAGGATGCCCCAAACGGCAACTCAAAGCCCTCCCCGGAACTTGCCAAAAATCCACAGGCACAGTCCAACTTCACCCGTTGTCAGATGAGGAGCCTGAGGCTTGGTGAGGGGCAGTGCCCTGCCCAAGGACACTGGCCAGTCGGGGTGAGTCCCCAGACTCCAAGAACTCAGGGACAGGGATGGCCACGCCTCGGGGGTCCAGCTTATTCATTGCAGCAACTGCAGGCAAGCACCTGGCCCCAGGTGGGCATGGGGGAGGTCACTGTCACTCCTGCAGGCCACTGGGCAGAGTCAGGCCGCACCACCACGACCCGTGTGATGCCAAGTGCGGTGCTGAAATCAACAGGTGGCCCACCCCACCGGGCCCCCTGAGAATCCCCATCACGGAGGGCTGCGAGGAGGTCAGTGCAGGTCTAGAAACATAGTGGCTTCCCCATCCAGTGCTCCAAAGACGCCTGCAGACGTGGCCCTCAGCCCTGGGTCCTCGTTCACAGGGCCAGCCCCGTCCCATCGTGCAGAGGTGAAGCCCAGCTCGACTCGCCCCAGCTTCCTGGTGAGGGGATGACCGGGAAGGGACCAGGTCCTTGGGCGGATCTGAGCCCAGGCAGCCACCAGCTCCCCAACCCAGAGCACCCAGAGTAGGGGCAGCACCTTAGCTGCCATCCCCCGACACCCGGATGGCCCAAGGGCCTGAATGCACTGGGGAGTCTGAGACCCCAGCTCCAAAATTCATGCAGATTCAATGCTCTATTCCATAATATATCTGGGTGTGTTTTTATATAAAAATAACAGTTTTCCCCCAGTTCTTGCTCTAGGAAAACATGCCATGCTTGCCGTGTGGCTTTATGTACCTTCCCTCTACCCCAGCCCTGTTGGGCCCAGAGCCAAGGCCATGGGGCTGCTGAACAGACAAGCGAGGGGCAGGCAGGGCACCCCTAGGCCAGCGGGTGGAGGGCTGGGGTGTTGATCCTGTGTGGGGCCGGCTTGGGGGTTGCTGGGCCCGGAGCCCTTACCCCTCTCTGCTGCCTTCACTGGTGGAGGTAGGCGTCCAGCCAGATGTCACCAGACTTCTTCAGGGACCTGCGGGGGGGAGGTGGGGGCAGGGGGGTGGATGTTAGGGATGCAGCTGCTACACTGCCAGACCCCCCATGATGATGATGAGTGTAAGTGGGGACATCCCCATTCCCTGTGGGCCCCCTTCCGCTTGGCGCAGGCAACTGCGCGGGGCCAGGTCGTGGGCTGGGAGAAGAGGCTAAGTGCTCATTAGCCGGAGTGGAACCCAAGCATGAGCCTGGGGGCCCTGTCCCTCCTTCACCCAGTTCTCCCTGTTGCCTCCTCCTGCTGGGGCTATGACCGAGGGACACACAGGACATGGAACCTGCACACCGGGAGTCCAGGCTTGGGCAGAGGAACCAGAAATATCAACAACTCGCTCAGAAGCCCTGTGCCAGGTGCTCTAGAGGGGCTGAGCCGAATAGCAGGGGCTCAGAGGATCAGGCTGGGATGGACGATGAAGGAGAAGCAGGAGAACACCAGTGCAGAAGGAAGGGCATCCGAGGAAAGGGAACAGCATGTGCAAAGGCACAGAGGTAGGAGACCTAGAATCTGACCTCTGTTCCCCTCCTCCAAGGCGACCGTCAGGGCTGAGCCCCATCACCCCTCACCTGGATGGCTGCAGGGGCCTCTGCTCTATACTTTTTTTGTTCAAGTCCTGCCTTGCCAGTGTATTCCCAGTCAGGGCGCCTTTCCAAGATGTAAGCCGGGCGTGTCCCTCCTCCCCTCGGGTGCACACCAGCACGCTCCTGCCTCAGGCCTTCGCACTGCTGCGCCCTTCCGCGGATGCCCCTGTGGCCAGCCCTCCTCCTCCCTGTCTCTGCTCACATGTCAGCCCCTCAACGCTGCCCACTCTATTAAAAATTGCAACCCCGGCAGCAACTTGGATGAAAGTGGAGGCCATTATCCTAAGTGAAGTAACTCAGGGATGGAAAAATAAGTGCTGCATGTTCTCACTTATAAGTGGGAGCTAAACTGTGGCTACGCAAGGACACAGAGAGTGGTATAATGGACACTGGAAGCTCACAGGGGTGAGGAATGGAAAGTTACCTGCAGGGTACAATGTACAATATTCGGGGGATGGGTACACCAAAAACCCAGACTGCACCTCTATACGATACATACATATAACAGAATTCAACTTGTACCCCCCCTAGATCTATTAACATTTTAAAAAAGGAAAAAAATTGCAACTACTGCCCGGCCCATTCCCATCCCCTCCCCCTCCTGCACACTTAGGGTTTTTGTGGTTGTTTTGCCAAAGTGTATCTTGCATTTTCCGTAATTTACTCATTTGTTATTCTATAACAGCTGCTTGCAGAAACGCAGGGGCCTTGGCCTGTTTTGCTCACTGATTGTAGGAAAACAGCCTGCTGCACGGCGAGTGAAACGGCCACGATGACAAACGTCTGACCCCAGCATACCAAGGTATTGCGCGGCAAGCTCTTGAAACAATACCCACAGCACAGACAAACCCTGGTGAAAACGCTTATCTAGCCTCCCCAGAGGTCGTGAGTTTCCCCGAAAAGTCTGAGAGGTGACCAGCTGCACCTGTTCTACCCAAAAAGCCTGCTACATAGGGGTATCTGTGGAGGGTGGGTGCGGGCATCATCGTCTCATGGCCACCTGAGACATCACTTCTGTTTGTAAGTCCCTATTAAATGTTTCTTTCTGAGAAAATGAATTTGTCAGCCTCTTTCTTCGGTCTCTGAGTCCCTGGGCCTTTGCGGGTAGGTCTGCATAGACCTGCTCACCGCAGAACATGGATGTTTGCAGGACGGGGCCTGAGCCCCTGCTGGGGTCTCCCTAAATCCTCACGGTGCGAATGCGCGCTGGGGAAGGAGGGAGGGCATGCGCACGCACTGAGGACAGAAAGGCCTGAACGCCAGCTCTTAGGAGGGGCTCACGTGGGTGCTTGGGAGGGGGTTGACCAGGACCAGGGCAGGCGAGGGCCCTGCCCAGGGCCACCACTGTGAGCCGAGAAGCTGGGCTGCAGCCTTACCTGATGATGTCCACTAGCGCGGTGAGGAAGGGCTTCACCTCGTAGCTGAGGCCGTGCTTGACACATAGTGCCTGGACCAGCGGGGCCACCCTGCGGTAGTTGTGCCTTGGCATCGTGGGGAAGAGGCTGGGGGTGGGGAGCGTGCGCTGGTACCTGAGGTTGGGGGACTACCACGGGTAGCCCCGCTCACCACCTCTCCCAGGGTTCCCAGGGAGTCCAGGGCTCCTGTCTTGGCTTCTCCAGAAAAGACTAAAATGGGCCTCCTGGTCCAGACCCTGGGCTCAGGCCTCCCCCCCCACCTGTGGGGCCTCCGGGACCTGCACTCACTGGTGCTCGATCTGGAAGTTGAGGTGGCCGCTGAACCAGTCGATGAAGAACGAGGGCTCCACGTTGCAGGTGGCCGCCAGCTGCCAGGAGCCGGCGGGACACAGGTGAGAGAGGCTGGCACAGAGCCCTGACCCCATGCCACACCCCCTGCAGCCCCATCAGGGCCCCGTCCGTCCTTGTCAGCTGGCATCCCAGCCCGCCCCACCCCTGCTGCCCACCTGAGAGCTGGCCCAGTCCCGGTGCTTCTCGTGGCCGATCTCTTTGGGGATGTGGTTCATCTGCGTGATCCACACGAACCAGTGGCTCTCCAGGACCCTGTTGGGGAGGCTTGGGCACTGCCCGTGTCCAGCTCGCCACTTAGGCAACCTGAGTGGAGGCTGGAGGGAGGCCATTCCCCAGACAGGGGCCCCAGCTTGCTCATCTGTACAATGGGACTGTGGTACTCGCTCCCTCCCTGGTGTTCAAAGCTGAACAGGGCAGGGTCTACAGCAAGGCTGAGCCCAGGCTGGCCCTGCTCCGAGGGTGGACACCCACGGGGCCACTTGTAAGCCAGGCCATTTCCCCCAAACCCGCCACCCCCAGGATGCTGCCACATTCATGTTTATTTGATCCCTCAACAACCCGGGGAGGCAGGACTGCTGGCCCCATTCTGTGGATGGGCAAATGGAGGCTCTGAGGCGGGAGGACTGTCGTCAGGCCACCTGTCACCTGTATGTGACCTCTCCATGCCCTGCCATTCAAATCTGGCCATACCTGACAGCAACAAAGAGGAGCAGGGCCCCAGGGACGCCGTAGAAGGGAACATAGGACAAGAAGAAGCGGGCATAGAAGCTGGCAGCCCAGAGCAAGTCCTGCAGAGGAGGGCAGAGGTGATACTGAGTGGTCTCCAGCTGGCAGGGCTCTAGGGACCTGGCAGGTGGTGGGGGGCTGGGTTCATCCACCCTTTCTGCTTGACTTGCCTTGGAGCCTGGGATAGCACACGGGCCCTCTCTGCGTTTTTTCGGGTGGGAAAAGGGACAGGGTCCCCACCCTGCCAGCTCACGAGGCTGACCTTGGAGGTGAAGGTGCCATGCAGGGTGTGCAGGGACAGAGGCCTGGCAGGGCCAGCCTAGCAATTCCCTCCCAAGGAGGACACCCCCACGGAGAGCATCCACACCATGCCCCACGCACACACCCACCGTATACACGGCCATGTGCACGCTTGAACACACACGTCCAGTCACGTGCACACTCGCTCTTCTCGTGTGCGCACACATGTGAGACACACTTTTGCATGCATGTGTGCACCGTTTGCCTTCGTGGGCAGGTGCTGCCCCCTGAGGCCCCACCTCCCGCCACACAGCCGCCTGCCTGGGGTCCCGAGCAGCCACTCACCGCCCACTGCATGCACACCAGCATGTACGCCAGGTTTTCCACCTCGAAGTTCACCAGGGTGAGCAGCGGCGGGCCGACTGCGAGAAGGAGCACGACAGAGCTCAGGGGCAGGGCTGGGTGCCGAGGCAGGGTGGGCAGCGGGGCGCAGGGGCTCTGTCACTCCAGGAATGCCCGTGGGATGCCAGTGCTGGTTCCATCCAGCTGGGATGACCCCACATGACCAAGGCCTGGGCCACACTCGTGCCCTCCGTGTCCAGGCCTCCCCGGGCTGGCCCTGGCCCCACTGCCTTCTGCCTCCCTTCCGCAGCAGTCAGGGCCAGCCTTCAGTCCTCACTGTCTGCTACGGTAACTGCCCACGCACTCCGGGGCTCCGGACCACGCTGATGTGAGGGGAAAGCCGCGGGCAGGGATGCGGTTGCATGTGGCTGGAAGGCACCCAGGCCAGGGGACCGGCCTGGGCAAAGGCGTGGTGCTGGCAGAGTGAGAGACGCTGCAGGCCAGGGCGACCTGAGCAGAGCTGGGAGGACTCCCTGGAGGGGGAGGGTTATCAGGTGCACCCCTGCCACTGGGGGTGGCTGGGAGCAGCCCAGGACAGCAGGGAGGACAGGGCAGATTGGGCACACCCCCACCCCTCGGAGGACAAATGGCCACTCACTCAGGAAGAAGTACAGGTGCTGGTGGTTGTAGGGCAAGTATCTGCGCTTCCTCTTGCCATACTGTGGAGACAGGCGCTGGCTGGGAGAGCGGCTCCCCAGGCCCTCCTCCCAGGCCACATCAGGGGCTAGCTGGGGCCAAGGGTCAAGGGCAACAACTCTAGATGCTAGCAACCAGGCCCATCAACCCCAGCAGGCTGGGAGGTGGTGGGGGAGACCACGGGGCAGGGGCTCAGCCTGGCTAGAGTGGAGGGTTAGGTCAGGAGGAGCTGGGCAGGCCCAGAGCGAGGCGCTTGGTCCCCCTCAGCCTCAGGCCTGGCCCGAGGGTGTCCATGTCTCTACCCACCCACCTCGACAGAAGACTCCCCCAGGAGGAAGACGGGCGCCACAGTCACGTCTGGGTCTTTGTGGAAGATGTTGGGCTTGGCGTGGTGCTGGAAGTGGCGGAAGTTCCACCAGTGGGCAGAGAAGCCCTGTGGGGGAGGAAGGGGCCCTCTGGGGTAGGGCCGGGCCATGCCCGCCACTCCGTGCCCACACACTGGAGCAGACCCGGCGCAGCACCCCCACTCAGTGCCCCCCACTCAGCGCCTGGCTGCCCACCCCACCGCCACCCTTACCTTCAGCTGCCCCATCACAAACTGTTGGGCTACGTGGTTCCACCGAGACTTCCTGAAGACGGAGGCGTGGCCCAGGTCGTGCTGCAGACACCAACTCTGAGCCTGGGGAGAGAGGCAGGGTCAGGAGCTGCTGGGAGGGAGCCCGTGAGGGACGGGACTCCCAGTGCCTGGCTCCAGCCAGGGAGGAGGGTGCTGGCTGCCTGGGGCCCCAGCCCTGGAGCCCCTGTGGACCCTTCCAGCCTGCAGGGTATACCCACGGCTAATGCTTCATTTCAAGACCCTTGTGGGCAGGCTTTCTCTTCTTATAGACAAGGACAACTGAGTCTCAGGGAGGCAGAGGGCTTGCAAGTCTGCCATGGAGCTGGTTCTCGCCCTGTGCTTGCTTGCACAGGATTTATTAAACAAGGGACTCCTGCAACTCACTTAGAACACAGCTCGACCCCCACACGTGCTGTGTGGGCCCTGCGGCTTTTCACTCATTCACCCATTCGTCCATTCACTCATTCAGCAAGTATGTCCAGAGTGCTGGGCCCCGTGTCTGCTGGGCGGTCTAGTGTGGCTGCAATGTGGTGCTGCGATCACCTGGGAGACAGCCAGGATGAGGGCGGCGAGGGTGCTGGGCACCCAGCCAGGGCCCAGGAGGCGGATGAGGAGCCAGGCCAGCACCTCCATGGCCAGGATGTGGCCCAGTAGCAGAGCGAAGAAGGCGGGACTGGCCTCGAACAGCTTCATGTCCTCCGCTGCCTGGCGCAGGGCTCGGAAGTCCTCGACCAGCTGGGCCTGCCAGGGCGGAGTAGCTGGTCAGCCGGGGAAGTGAGGCTCTGTCGCCTTCAGGAGGCTCCCAGGGCTCCCCCAGGCTCAGCCCCTCCTCCGGGTGCCAGGCCCAAGGGGTGTGGCCAAAAGAGGATGGCGGGGTGAGAGCACCGAGCCTGGCGTGAACTGGGGACTGGCTGGTGGTGAAAGTCTCCCTGTCCCAAAGGTGTGGGGTGGGTAAGAAGGCAGAGCCAGGAGAGAACTCTTGGAGCCCAGCGTATCAAAGTCCTCGCTGGAGATGGAGGTGGGGGGTGGCCCAGAGCAGAGAAGGGCCTCGCCTGGGGGCCTCGCAAGCACAGCCTGAGCCAGTGCTGGCTCTGGAGCCCTGGGCTCCCACAGGGCATCGCCGCGGCTCCACCTTCAGCTGCCTGCCCGGGCAGGCACGGCAAACGCAGCCCTGGCCCTGCGTCGCCATGGGGGAATGCAGATGGAGCTGCCACTGGTGATGTGGCAGTGCCCCTCAGCCTCCCAGCGCCCCCACCTAGGGCTGAGCCTCCACGAGAGGTTGCTCACATTCTGGGCTCCATCCTGGCTGGGCTCCTCCGGGGCCAGCTCTCCGATCAGCAGGGGCTGGAGGAACTTGCGCACAAAACCAAGATCCTGGTGGAAGGCACGGAAGGCATCCTGAAGGAGAGCAGACAGTTAGGTGGACAGACAGACGAACAGCTGGAGCAGTACCCAGGAGCAGTACCCAAGAGCAGCTGGCAGAGACAGGGCGGAACTGTTCATGGACAGGCAGAAAGTCAGCAGATTGTTCAGCAGCCAACAAAATGGGACCAGTGGGTCAGCCTTGCCCATGGTCTTTCCTGGTCCTCCCTAATCCCTGAGTGACCTCCTTGTCACCCCTCACCAGGTGTGCTCCATCCACCTTACCCAGCACGGGGGCCCCTCCCCTCCCCTCCTCATCCACGGCTGAGTGGATGCAAATCTGGATTTGCAGAAAGACCTCCCTGAAGACTCTGATTCCTCTCACGAAAAAGTCCCACTTTTCTGAAAAGCTTTCTATAAGTCATGCACGTTTCTACTGCATGTAAGATAAGATTTGGGTCACAAATGTTAGATTTACCTAGTTTTTACAAACACAAGCAATGGGTAGAGTGTGAGTGGGAAAACCTGTCATTGAGGGCCACTGGGCCGCCAGGGGGAAAAGAATCAGCCAAGGGCCATATACGCAGAGTTCTTGGAGGTTTGCAAAGAATATACTCGAACAATTGAACTCATTTCATTTACAAAGCAGGAGCAGAAAATATATATTTTTTTAAAAAAGTAAATAAAACAATCTACCATTCCGTGATTCTCTGTAATAGCTGGGGTGGGCACAGTGCAGAAGGAAGGAAGAGAAAAGAAAGAGGGAAGGGGAACAGAGAGATGAGGAGAAAGACAAGAGTTCGGGGAAAAAGACAGTCAGGAAGTGGCCAGGGCAGTGCTGACGTTATCAGTACACTTGAACTTCACACCTGGGCTCACTTAGCCTTCCTGATTTGCCTGTGGTCTTGGGATTGCAATCAGCTCATTAATTGTTTACAGCTCTTCGATGACTTTTTTATCCTTGCACTTCTGGAGGCTCTCTCTGGGCTGTCACTCCATAAATTAATATTGCTATATTAGGGACAGAAATGGTCTCAGGAGTTTTGCAGGGCTTTGCCCTGAAGGAATATGTGAACGTGTTAGTTTGCCTATCAAAAGCTGCTCCAGGCCGGGCGTAGTGGCTCACGCTTGTAATCCTAGCACTCTGGGAGGCCAAGGCGGGTGGATCGCTCAAGGTCAGGAGTTCAAGACCAGCCTGAGCAAGAGCGAGACCCCATCTCTGCTAAAAATAGAAAGAAATTATCTGGACAATTAAAAATATATATATAGAAAAAATAAGCCGGGCATGCCTGTAGTCCCAGCTATTCAGGAGGCTGAGGCAGGAGGATCGCTTGAGCCCAGGAGCTTGAGGTTGCTGTGAGCTAGGCTGATGCCACAGCACTCTAGCCCGGGAAACAGAGCCAGACTCTGTCTCAAAAAAAAAAAAGCTGCTCCACCTCAGGAGGGCATCTCAAAGGTCAGTAGCAGCTGCTTTCCAAGGTAACGCTACAGTCTCAAACCCAGTGGTTCTTGCCTGCTTTGAAGGACAAAGCAAGGTCTGCAAGGAGCCACAGAGAGAGCTGATCAAAGAATGCCCGCCGGACAGACACCTGTGGCTAAAAGCAATTAGCCCAAGGGACAGTTTCTGCTTAAACTCCTGACTACCTGTCTCAATACACAATAACTAGATAAAGAAATATGGAGCCACTATATCTCTGTTTAACCTTTCTGTTAAGTGATAAATTCATCTTAGAAGTTTGTCCTTGAAAGATTTTGTAACCATTTGTTCACACAGATAGAGTTAGCTAGGGGATCTATAGAAGCCTTCTGAAATACTTTTAAAGTAAAACGAACTACCTGTTATTATGTAAATCTGTTACCCCTGGCAACCGATCACTGTACCTATAAATACCCATGTGAAACTTCACTCGTGGCCTTACAATTCACGGAGATATTCGTAAGGACCCCTGAGTACCCCCGCTTTGCCTTTTATCTTTATAAATCTAAAAAACTATACCTTTATCTTTGTGTATTCTTTTATTTCTATTGTTTTCCATTTTCTATTATTTTCTTATCCTTTGTGACGATCCCTACCTAAGGGACCCGATTTTTTGCTGGGAGAGTAGCTAACTTCCCACACTGGGTCAGCCATAGCCTTGAAGCAGCCCGAACTGCAGAAGCAGTGTGACTTGGTGGTGTCGTCCCTCTGGGCCTGGGGAAGGTGACTGAGGGGCCTCCAGCTGCGAGAGGAAACACCTTTGAAGAAGGCTGAACGAGAACAGGGGCCTCCTATTTTCCTCCTGCTAATGAGCCTACCAGCTGCTGTACCTAACACAGAAATGACAGTGGGGCCCCGAGGTCACCTCCAGGACATCCCACGCAAGCGGGGGAGGGAAGGAAGCACCTCAGGCCCCTCCAGCCCCCATTTAGAGGCCACACCTGCAGGAGCCACCTTAGGGGTGTCCTTGTCTGTTTCCTGCTCCTATTGGTCCAGGGCGGCCTGGGGACTAGGGGGCTGGGAGGGTGCACCTTCTAGAACCTGGGCTGACCTGGCCCCCTGGACCTCATTCTAGGGGAGGGGGCTGCATAGGTGCAGACCTCACCCCCTTTAGAGCTGAACCTTAAAGAAAGGACAGCAAAACGGTGAGAGAGAGGGGATGGTGCTGCCAGGCTGCCAGGCGGGAACAGTGCTGGGGCTCTACCACCCCACTCAGTGTGTGGTCTTTTTTTTTTTTTAACAAGACAGGATTTTGCTATGTTGCCCAGGCCATCCTCAAACTCCTGGGCTCAAGCGATCCTCCCGCCTCAGCCTCAGGAGTAGCTGGGACTACAGACACGTGTGAGGAGTGTGACCCTGAGCTAGTCCATTCTCTTCCCGGGGCCTCAGTTTCCAGGGCAAACCAAGGCAGCGAAACTTCAGGGCCCTACTGGTTCAGGACTGCTGAACGTTAGCTCTTCTTTTTAAACGGTGATTTTGTTTTTAATTATTTTAAGTTACGATCACACATCACTTTCAAATTTGTGTATATTTCTTCTACTTTCATCCTTTTAATGAGTTGGTAAAAGCATCATTACCCATCACACATATACAGAAGCTCTACAGTTTTCTGTGTTTCTGAAGAGCCATTTAAAGACTCTCCTAAATGATAACCTAGTCTGACTTAAGTAGTAAAGAATGCAAAAGTTTAATTTGCTATTTCTTGTCACATTGACTTTTAAAAGCATTTAACCTTCTAGACTGTCTATAAAACGTGACAAGTGTTAAATATTCTTTATTTGATATTACACATAAACCACACTAAAATGCCTTTCAATAAACAAAAGGCAGCATTTTAGTAACGCAGGGAAATTAGATTGGCATAGCGAAGACCAAAAACATGGAGTAGACATTGCTACCTTATCTCCTCCAGCCCTCGCCTTTTACAGGCTAATGAATGCAAATTAAAACACCGGTGGGTCTTGCTTGGTTCCAACACAGTGACGGGATTTCCCTAGTACTTAAACACATTCACATAACCAGTTGTATAAATCTCAGTATAAAACCAATCTTCAGTAGGTTTTGAGGTGGCAATTTACCATCTTTGTGAAAAGTTGAACATTACTAACCTAAATCCAATCATATCTTTAGAAGGAGAAACCAGTGACAGCATTTACTGAACTGGGATTGCTATCAAAATTCAAAAAACCGAATTAACCTTAATTAACCACAATTCAGCCAGTCTTAGCAAAATCAGGACTGTCCAATGAAAATATTGTGTCACTCTTTCATGATCTGAATTCTGGTGTATGAGGCCAATTAAATTATGGGACACATAAAAGTCATGAGATATTTCTGTTTTGTAATAAATAAGGCAATGGCCAATTATTATTCATTAGTAGCTTTTTTGAGACACGCTACCAAGTCTTCCCATTCTGCCTTCTTCTTAATGCGGCAAAGATCATTTTTGTTCCAGGGAGGTACGTCTTGGGAGTGTCCAAATACTGCATCAGTGTATCCTCTCCCCAGGTGATCCTTGCTCTTACTGGGGTGTGTGTAAGAGAATCCAGAGGCCTGACCTGTCTTCCGCCCAAAGAGGCCATGGAGATTTGGCCCGGTCTTGCTTCCCTCTCCCACGGCGTGGCCCTGGGCACACTTCTGAAGATCTTCCTCCCTTTCCCAACATCACCCATACTGAATTCTCTCTTTAGTTGCTGACAGTATGAAGGGCCCCGGTCGGAAGCCGGATGTCCCCTTCTCTAAGCATTAACTCTTTTTTTTTTTTTTAATATTTTTTAATTGTAGTAAAATATACATAAAATGTACTATTTTAATCATTTTTAGGTAGGTGTACAGTTCAGTGGCATTAAGTACATTCACAATGTTGTGCAACCGTCACCACCATCCATCTCCAGAAGTTTCGCATCTGCCCGGCTGAAACTCCGACCCTATAAAACACTAACTTCCCAGTCCCTCTTCCCCCGGCCCCCGGCAACCACCATTCTGCTTTCTGTCTCTGTGACTCTGACTGCTCTGGGAACCGCCTATGGAAGGAATCACGTAACACACTGTCCTTTTGTGTCTGACTTGTTTCACTTGGCATAGCGTCCTCAATGGTCATCCATGTTGTAGCGTGTGACAGAATGTCCCTGCTCCCCTGGCAGCACATGGAGCCCAGGCGCTGTGCAAGGGCACAGCAAGGCGTGTCTTCCACATGCGCACACGCCTGCAGACACACCCCCCAACCACCACAGCAAGTAAGACCCAGACACTCAGAAACATGGCCACGGTCGCAGCCCACGGGAACACGCAGCCAGACACAGCCTTGCACAGACGGCGCACACACGGACCCACGTGGCAGAACACGCACACTGCGGCTACGGCCCCAGGATCTCCTCCCTCCAGCCCTTCCTTCTCCTGTCCCCCATGTCTGTTCTGGGGTCCCCCCTCGAGCTGAGGATCTAGGGGGCAGGTCGGCTCTCCGACTCCTGTCCCTTGGTTCTGAGTCACCCAGGCCGGCCTGTAGAAGCACTGAGCGGAGAGGACAGAACCATCCCTCAAAAGTCTGCCAGCCAGGTCTATCCCTTAGAGTGATAAAGGAGTCGTGAAAGCGCCCAGCCTGGGGGAGGGACAGGCAGGGCGGGCACCACAGGGCCAGGGTCACATGACCTAGTCCTCTCTGGGCCTCTGCTCAAAGATCCAGGGCCCAGGCAGAAGTTAAGGCTCAGAGAGGTTAAGCCACTTCCTCCAGGTCACACAGCTCCATCTGCCTAAGGTTGGATCAGAACTTGAGTCTGACTATAAAGCTGTGCTTGTGGCCGGCCACTCAGCAGTCGCCCCAGGGTGTCCATTCTTGGGCCGTAGGGGAGGCAGTGGGCCTCCAGGTGGGGCAGGGGGGTCCCCGCCATGAGGCTGGCCATCATCCCAAGTAGCCAAAGACCAGCTGCAGGAAGCCTGGGCTGTGGGGGCAGGAAGGGGGTTCCTGAGCTACACCAAATGAGTCTCAGGGCACTACAGGAGGTCCCATCCTCACCCACCCTTGGTGCACCTGGCAGCATCCTCCCAGGCGTATGCGTGCCAAGTCCTGTGAGCCCCGATCCCCACCCGAGCGAGTCGAAGGTGGCACTCGAGATCTCTCGTCGGTTCTCGGAGCAGGGCTGGCAGCCCCAAACATAAGTTCCTGGTGGCAGCGACAGGCTCTGTTCTCCGAGGCTGACACACAGCAAGTGCTCAGCAGTAGATGTGGCTAAGTGGAGAAGAGCCAGCCTTCCACAGCGCCCAAGGCAGGGGTGTGAACCATCTACCGGTGAGGAAGTGCAGGTTCAGAGGGCAAGGACACCTGCCCAGGTTACAGAGTGGGTAGTGGCAGAGCTGGCATTTGCACCCAGGTCTGTGTCCTGAGGGGTTCACACTCCCCCAGGACACAGAGACAGCCCACCCTGCCTTGGTCCCTGCAAACCTAGGAGGGGCTCGGCTGGCCATCAGCCCCACCATGAAGTCCACACAGCAGCTGGTTGGGGGAGGGTGCTCTGGAGCCAGCCTGCCCAGGACAGGACCTGCGCAGCAGCCTCTCAGCAGCCTCTCAGGAGCCGGGAGCTCCGGCAGAGACCGCGCCCTTCTCCGCTCTGTAAAACAGGAGCTGCCCACCACAAATGTCCATCCCATGGGGCGGCTGGAGCCAGTGTGGGTAAAGCACTTAGAGGGGGCCTGGTGTCCAGCAAGGGCACTGCAGGCCGGCTGTCATCTGACCCCCGCGGTCCTGATGTGCACCTTCTCCTGAGAGCCCACTGGCGACGGGTGCCTGCCAGGAGGGGCTCGCAGGTGTGGGGGGGGCAGGGGGGAGGAGATGCTGCTGTGGCTTCCACACCCTGGCCAAGCTCCTCGCCACGCCCTGGCCAAGCTCGGGCGTGGGGAACAGGAGGGGCTGGCAGCCTCCTTCCACCCCAGAGACAGCAGGGGAGGGAGAGATTTTGGTCACTCCCCAAAGAACTGGGAATGTTCCAGATCAGTCAAGAAGTGGGTGGAGCAGGGAACAGGGCAGGGCTGCTGGGGGCTCAGGTGGTCTGGATCTGTCCTTGCTGTCTTCCAGTGCCTTTGCTGGAGATGTCCTCATATGCCTCAGAGGACACCCCCAGGGCATTCCTGCCTCTCTCCTTCTACCAGGTGGGTAGATGAAGCAGGGGCCCATACCCAGCTCAGACGCTCCTTCCCATTCCTCTGCCTGGCACCCCTCATAGGAGGCCAGTGGGGAAGCATTATTGCTACCCATTTTATAGATGAGGAAACTGAGGCACAAATTAGCCCAGCTCTGAACATGGCACATCCAACTCTAGCCTGTGTAGCAGAACCCAGGTCAAAGGCAGATGCCCCCAGGAAGCCACCCTGTCCCCCAGCACCTCGATGTCCCAGTGAAGGGTGGTTCTACCACTGGAGCCCTACTGTTCCATGAGAAACCCACAGCAGCCCAGGCACCCTCAGGAAGAATGAGGAATGCTGCCTTATGGCATGCTGAGGTCCTGTGGGTGCCAGATGATACCAACTCCTTCCCCAGGGAGGGGGCAAGGCACTGAAGCCTCTCTGGGGAAGGGGTCTGGCTGGGTGGGGACATTGCAGAAAATGCTTACTGGGCCCATAGCAGTCCCATTTCATAGGCAGCAAGACTATCAAGACAGCCCCACCCGCACTCTTCCTCAGATCTGCCCAGTACTGCCCTTCCCCAGCTCCCACCCAGACATGAACCCCATCCCCCAAGCCTCAGGATGAAGGCCCTTCTAAGAAGGTCCCATTACATCATCCAGTTTTAGGCTGGGCACGGTGGCTCACGCCTGTAATCCTACCACTTTGGGAGGTGGAGGCAGGAGGATCGCTTGAGGCCAGGAGTTTGAGACCAGACTGAGCAAAAGAAAGACTCACAAAAAATAGAAAAATTAGCCGGACGTGGTCAGGCATGCCTATAGTATCAGCTAGTTGGGAGGCTGAGGCAGGAGGATCACTTGAGCCCAGGAGTTTGAGGCTGCAGTGAGTTATGATAAGCCACTGCACTCTAGTCTGGGCAAGAGTGAGACCTTGTCTCCAAAAAATAAAACAAAAAACAAAACAACAAAACAAAACAAAACAAAAATTGCCCATTTTCAGCTTTAGTCTCCTCATCTGCAAAATGGGCTTACGATAGGATCCGCTTTACAAGGTTGTTAGGAGAATTAGTTACCACGTCTAAAACCCTCAGAATAGTGCCTGGTCAATAACCATTGGCTGCACTTACTACGGTGCAGCCTCTAGTGTGGCACCAACACCTCCAGCTCAGGTCAGGCCCAGAGGGCTACCTAGAGGAAGGGCTCAGAAGGTCTGTTGGATCTTGGATCTTCCCATAGCCTTTAGGATTTCAGCCCAAAGGGCACCAGAGCTGCTGGGAAACCTCTCAGCCTCCCCAAGGAGCTGCGGGCCATGGGTTCACCACTCCATGGGTACAGGGCTTTGCTGTCCACAGGAACCAGGCACCCAGCACTATCCCGCAGCGCACCCAGGATGAATGCATTCTTATCCCCATTATGCTACAGGGGAAACTGAGACCCACTAGGGAAAGTACGTGTCCAAGGTCCTAGAGGGAGGCCACGCCAGCTCCCTCTCTAGAGACAACACGGAGCTAAATCCTAACGGCTCCCACCGGTGTGCCTGTGTCCACGGCATCTCTTCCCCTCTGCGCCGGCCACACTCGCACTTCAGAACCCAGTTAAATGGTAACCTCTTCTAAGTGGCCTCTCCTGGGGGAGGCAGGCCCCCATCACCCCCTCTCTTACCCCTACTCTTCTCCTGGGAGGCTCTGCCTTTGCTCTCTCCAAGAGGGATCCCTGCAAGTGTCCACCCTGGCTCTGCCCTCCTCCCCAGAATGCAGCCAGAGTCCTCGAAAGGGTACAGACATCCAGCGGAAACCAGCCCCTCTCCCCGCTGCTCTCGAGCGCAGCCACCTCCGGCCTTTGCTGTCGCTGGCCCCTCTGCCAGGAGCTCCCTCCTGCAGGTGCGTTGTCCAGGTTCCGAGGTTAGAACAGCGGGTGACACATGGGGGGTGCTCGCCGATGATTGAAGAATGAATGAATGAATGAGTGAGTGAAATAAACAGCTAGGCGGCTGTGTAGCATGTGGTTAAAAGCATGGCTGTGGACTCAAACCCCAGAACTACCACTCAGCTTCAAGGCCCTTTGCATCTCTGAGTCTCGATTTTCTCATTTGTAAAGTGGGAATAACAATGACACTACGTGCCTTGCAGAGGCGTCTTGAGGATTAAAGGGAGAGTATCAGTGAATCCAGCACTGAACTCAGCCTGGCACAGAGCAGGCGCTCAGTGCGTGTGCCTCGTGTACTCGTGACCAGTCGGCTGGGCCTCGCCCCTCCCTGGCCACTAGTCTCAGGCTGCCTATGACACTTAGACAAACCTGGCCCAGCGCCCAGATCGCTCTCCCTAGGGTACCTGGCTTTGTGTCCCAGGATGGCCACGGGCTGACTTCACGGCACAGGAACTCTGGGAATTTCCTGGCAGGAAGGCGTGTGTTGCCTGGACATAGAACAGCTGACGGGCAGCCAGGCTGGTGAGAGGTGCTGCTGGAGTCGGCCCTGCAAGATGGCTGCCACCCGACCTGAGCCCCAAGGCTTGGGATGGGGCGCCTGAGGTCGGGACTCAGAGCACAAAGGGCGTTGGGCTGGACCAACCCCTGGTGTGCCCTGTGGATGCATCGTGAACAGAGACTGGGGTTGCCTACCTCGGCCATCTCACAGCCCCCTTTGGCCTGAATAGACCAGGTATTTCTGGCAGCTCCAGCCCAGTGTTTGGGGTTTTGAGGGAGCTAAGAGATGGCCTAGAGCAGCCCCTTCCTATTAAAGACAGGAATGTAACCAGATAAGGCTGCCCAGCAAACGGGGAGCCATGCAGGGCTGTCCCACTGCACTCTACAGTTTGTAGGGCACACTCACACTTAGGAGCCAGCAACATTTACTGAATACAAACTAGTACGTGGTGGCCCTGGGACCGTGGACTTAGGAAGGCACAGTTCTGTCCTTGGCCAGCTCCCTGTCTGGCCCAGCTCTCCCCACTTTACAGAGGAGGAAACTGAGGCTCAGAGGAGTGACATGCCTGGTTCAAAGTGGCTCAGAGCCTCCAATGGCAGAGCCAGGACCCAGCCCCAGATGGCAGAGAGTTTTTTTTTTTTTCCCCAACAGATCTTATCGGCCATGAATCAATGAGAAAACTGCCAGGTAGCGGTGTCAGGGTCCCAAGCTAAATGTAAGTCAGGAATTTCACATGCGAGGGCCCCCAGTGTCGGCCTGGCACCAAACAGGAAAAAGCCATGAGTAAAAGCTCTCTGTGGTCCTTCCCCTCACCTGCCCCCATCCTGTTCTACAGGTCGAAAAGGCCAGAGCAGGCACCCATGAGATCCTCGAAGGGAGGCCAGGGCTCAGCCAGGCTGAGGCAGAGAGCTGTGCACCTCATCCAACCCGCCATGCCCTGGCAGAAAGGCAGACACGCACATCCACACTCACCCGTGCACGCAGCGCCCACACGCCAGGCGCCTGCGTGCTCACACAATCACTGGCCCACAGGCTGGCCAGTGCCCAGCCCCTCAGAGAGGATTTCTCTCAGGTTTTAGAATTGCAGGAGAAGTCTAGCCCTAACTCCTCTGCTTGCTGGGGTTAAGGGTGGAAGACAGACTGCCCAACCCGTGGGAGGAGGCAGTGGGCAGAGAACAGGTGGCCCTGGCAACAAGAAGGGTGACAGTCGTGAGACAGGACAGAATCTCCTCTGCTGCCTAAAGTTCCACCGTTAGGGTTCATCCCCTCAGGTCTTGAAGACATTCCTGGTACCTAGTGTGGCCAACCTAGAAATTTGACGGTCAAGGACAGAGCACCGTGGCCCTATTCTCCAGGTGGGGGACTGAGCAAAAGGGGCTGATAAGTCTGTTCCAAGAGGCTGCTCCACCACTGGGCTCCCATCAGACAGTCCTATGGGGCTGGGCCACATCCCGCCTTGTCTAGACCGGGGCTGGGAAGGGGAAGTCGGGGTCCCCAGAGGCCAGCCTATTCCTGGGGTGACTGTGCTTTCCAAGGAGGCCCACCCAGCCTGGCTGGCAAAGTCCTCCCACGTGCAGCTGCTAGCCCAGGAGAGGTGAGTCATTCACTGCCCCTCAGAGCCATTTACAGCAACTCCTGGGAAAGCCACAGACCTTCCGGCTCTGCCCAGCCCCCAGCCTCTGATAGCACATCCCTGTCAATCCCTGGGGACCCTGCCCTGCCCCTAGCACCCAGTAAGCACCCAGCATGAGTGACCTGGTCTGAGGAACCTCAGAGTGACAGGGAGGGCCCTCGCGTAGGGCAGGCTCTGTCCACCAGGACACGCCCACCTCTGAGAGCCCCTTCCTCCCCCACAGCCCTGCTCTGGAGACAGCCTGCCAGTCCTCCATGCAGGGCGGTGGCCTCCTTACCCCACCATGCCAGCCCCTAGCTAGTCTGTTCCAACTCTGGGTCCTGGACGTGGAGGTCAAAGGTCAGAAGGAAGGAAGGATGCTAAGGTCCCCCAGGTGGAGGGCGGTGCTCACGGCCCAGGCCCCGGCGGACGCCAGGCTCCACCCCGCCGTTGGTGTCTTCCTTACCGTGGCGTCCTCAGCGCCGTGGTGGCCGATGAGCCGGCTGCCCCCCGGGTGCCGCTGCGCCCAGCGGCTGATGTCGTAGACGCGACGCTCGATGACCAGCCACTTGTCGCCAGGCAGGTCGTGCCGGCGGATCTGCTCCCAGCGGAAGGTGGGCAGCGGCGCCCCGGGCCGCACGGGCCCCTCCCGCGGCCCCCGCCCCCCTCCGGGCTCCCCGACGCCACTCATGGCTGCGCGCGTAAGTCCTGGGGATCCCGGGACGTTCCCAAGGCCCGATCGAGACACCGAGGAAAGCGAGGTGGCGTCCCCGGGGTCCCCGCCGCTCCCGGCCCCGCCCTGCCGCTGCGGCCGCCGTACGAGCGTGCGCCTGCCGGGCTCTCGGCGCAGGCAACTTTTCGCTGCCTTATAACCGCGGTGGCGGCCTCCGCCTCGCCTCGCCCTCCCCTAGTCCCGGCCCCCGGGCGGCCACCCCGCGCCCGCTCCAATCCCCGCGGCGCCGCGGCCTCCATTGGCCGGCCTCGGAGGGCGGGGTCGGGGCGGGGTCACTCCTCCCCGGAGGGCAGGGGCCACCACGCCCGGGCCTGTCCGCAGGGCACTGTCCCGCCCCGGCTCCCAGGGCTCCTGACTCGCCCGGCGGCGGGGGCCGGCGCACAGCGCACACCTGGTGCCCGCCCCGCAGCGCACACCTGGTGCCCGCCCCGCGGCGCCCTAGGGGGCCCAGGCGGAGTCCAAGTCTGTGCCCTTGGAAGGACCGGCCAGGGGTCTGGGGGCTTCCAGCTGCGCGTCCTAGAACGTTAAATCCGGAGCGCTCAGAGGTGCAACACTATCTCGGGGTGACTGCAAACAGCTTTCCGACAATGCACCCCAACGTCTGCGCGGCGAGGCCGCTCCCACCGCCGCTGCTGCTCATGCGGAGCCCTCTGCTCGGGGCCAGTGGTCTCCCCGCTGCCCGCCATGGGGGACTGCTGGACTGGCGATGCCAGGGCTGGCCACTGGGGAGGAAGAGGAGCTGACCTTCTTCAACCCCTCCCCCCTCCCCCTTTTTACTAAAATAAATTCAAGTACTTTGAGAGTGTAGGTAGCTCCCCAAACTGCTCTGTATTTTTCTGAGATAAAGATACCTGTTCCTAAAAGTTGAGTTCAAACCAACAAGGAATAAAAATCAGGCTATGGGGTGCAGTGGCTCACACCCATAAGCTTAGCACTTTGGGAGGCTGAGGTGGGAGGATCACTTGAGGCCAGGAGTTAGAGGCTGCAGTGAGCTATGATCACACCATTGCACTCCTGCCTTGGTGACAGAGTGAGATCCTATCTCAAAAAAAAAAAGAAAGAAAGAAAAGAAAAGAAAGAAAAAAGAAAAAATCAGGCTAAGGTTACCTCCAGGGCAGTGGTTGTCAAACTTGAACACCCTTCAGAACCACCTGGAAGGCTTATTGAAACAGACGACTGGGCCCTACCCCCAGAGTGTGACTCGGTAGGTCTGGTGTGGGTCAGGGGCCTGCATGTCTCACAAGTTCCCAGGTGCTGCTGATGTGCTGGTTTGGGGATATACTTAGAGAACCCTAAGTATATATCTCTGATATGCTAATATTTTGTCTTGGTCTAACAATTTGTAGGAAACCATTGTAGCTAATCTTCGTGTGACGGGAGGACCAGGGTCTGCAGAAGGACAAGAGGGGGCCTTGATGTCACCATGGATGCGGGCTGCCTGAGTCCTCTCCACTGAGGTGCCCACTGAATCCTGAAACCCCCTGCTGGCACGTGTGTGGGGGTAGAGGAATGTGGCACGTGGCTGGGCCTCCTGCCCCCTGTGTGGTCACATAGCTCGGGGACTGAGAAGGCAGACTCTTGAAAGAAATGCACCCTCTGCTCCAAAGTGCAGCCCATCCACAGGGGTTGTGGCCTTGCTGCAGTGGCTTCGGCAGCCCTCGGTGGTCAGCTGTGGCCAGCCCAGGGGCCATGCAGGGGTTTCTTCCGCAGGTCCCTGATGTGGTCTCAGCCCCTGTGGTGAGCTGGTTGGGAGTTGGGTAGGTTAGAACCTCCACCTGCCCCAGGTGCCCCAGGGGAGGTGGGGAATGGGTCCCCAAGGATGTACAGTAGGGACAGGGCTTGGGCCATGCCACTCCCTCTGGCCACTTCAGTCCAGTGTGGGGAGAGAGGTGGTGGGGCCCTTCTGCCACCTAGGTTCTGTGTTCCCGTAAAGCCTGACTGTGAGTGTGTCCTTCCCACAGCCTAGGTGAACAGCTGCCCTCGGTATTTCTCTGCAGGCTTCGGGGCCTTCCATAGGTTACTCTCCCTCTCTGGGCTTCAACCCAGCGGGTCTTGCAACTTTCAGGGAGTCAGAGGGGCTGGGGGGAACTTGGGACTCAATTGTCCCCAAACCCCCAAGCCAGGGCAGCTGAGGCCTCTCAGGCCAGTTAGAAAGGGAGAGGCATCACTCAACATTCCTGAGCTGTCGTCGGGCACTGCCAAGGTTTACGGGGTGGGAGGGGAGGGGGAACAGGCCAGCTGAACTATTTTTATTTTTGGAGGGGGGAGCTTGAGGTTTGAGGGGAGTCCCTCGAATCCCTCAAGTGCAGCTCCTGCCTCGGGCCCTGCCAGGTTTCTCTCTGTTGCGAGCTGCCACACAGGCCTCTTGTTGGACACGGTGAAATCTCCATCCCCTGCAAAGCCACTGCCTACCTCCTAGAGCCAAGTGATGTTTGTGCAGCGTGGTGGCCCAGTGGGGCGAATTTAAGAAAAAGCTCTGGGCCTACCAGAAAGAGCAGTCGAAAAGCGCAGGTATTTATTCTGCGGCAGACACACAGAATGGACTCAGGTCAGAGCTTCAGGATGTAGCTTTGTGTTAAAGCTCACACACCACGAGCTTGATTATTAGGCTCTGGACACAACTCTTTTGAGAAGGGAGGGGTCTGAAGAGGTGGGGGCCACAGAATGATGCAAGAGCTGTTTGTGGCCAGTTAGGGCAGGGACCACAGCCCTACTGGCCACCAAAGGTCCTCCTGGAAGGCATCACTCTGGTGGCAGGGCAGAGTTCCTGAGAGCACCCCTTAGGAAAAAGGGGCTACACGCAAATGGCCAGGAAACGTATGAAAAGATGCTCAACATCACTGATCAGAAGATGCAATCAAAACCACAATGTGTTATCACCTCACACCTGCTTGAATGGCCACTATAAAAAAAAGAAGTAAGTGTTGGCAAGAATGTGGAACCTCTGTGCACTGTTGGTGCGAATGTAAAATGGTGCAGTCACTGTGTAATACAGTCTGGCAGTTCCTAAAAAAATAAAAATAGAACTACCATACGATCCAGCCATTCTACTTCTGGATATATGGCCAAAAGAATTGAAGGTAGAGTCTCAAA
Source organism: Avahi laniger (assembly GCA_963575035.1). NCBI lineage: Eukaryota > Metazoa > Chordata > Mammalia > Primates > Indriidae > Avahi > Avahi laniger. The sequence continues at coordinate 861 of CAUYSK010040502.1, read as the reverse complement.
GAGATATTTGTACACCCATGTTCGTAGCAGCATTATTCACAATAGTCGAAAGTAGAAGCAACCCAAGCATCCAGAGATGAATGGATAAGTAAAATAGGGTATATACACACAATGGAATATTATTCAGCCTTAAAAAGGAAGGAAATCCTGTCACATGGATGCACATTGAGGACATCACGCTAAGTGAAATACGCTCGTCACATAAGGACAAATGCTGTATGAATCTTCTTATGTGAGGTACCTAGAGTACTCAGATTTGTAGAAACAGAAAGGTTATTAAGTACCAAATGTCCGATTTTCTTAGGTACTAAGCTTGACAGTTGACATCTCTGACATTTCACTTTGACACCTCCTATTTTTATTGTGAAGGTACATCCTCTGTCTTTCAAATGCACATTTTGGCTTGTGATTATCTTTCAAATTTTTTATAGCAATTTTTGGGAAACCATGGATAAGTCAAAAATTCATGTTATTTTCAAATATGAGTTCCATTGCGGAAACAATGCAGCGCAGACAGCTGGAAATATCAACGAAGTGTTTGGGAGGGATGTGGCTAATGAATGCACAGTACTTCGATGGTTTGAGACGTTCTGTTCTGGTGATTTTAATCTGGAACATGAGCCATGTGCACGACTTGAGACCAAGGTGGATAATGATGAGCTGAAAGTTGTAGTGGAAGTGAATCTAAACCTACACGTGAATTAGCACCAAGGTTTGACATTACTATTCCAACAATATTGGACCATTTGAAATAAATGGGCAAGGCAAAGAAGCTGGGTATCGCATGAGTTAAACAAGCACCAGAAGGGAAATCGTCTCAAAGCTTGCCTTTCTTTGCTGTCACGACACAAAGATGAACCA
>CAUYSK010040499.1:0-121328 GCA_963575035.1 Avahi laniger | reverse complement strand
GAAAAAAAAAAGACACATCCAAATTGTCCAAATTGAGTAACATCCTACAAAATATCCACCAGCAATCTTCAAAACTGTCAAAGTTATCAAAAACAAAGAAAATCTGAGAAACCATCATAGTCAAGAGGAACCTAAGGAACTAATAACTATACTGTGGGATCTTAAATGGGATTCTGGAACAGATAAAGAACATTAGGGAAAAAAAAAAAACTAATGAAATCTGAAAGAAGTATGAAGTTTAGTCAGTAGTAATATACCATTTATAAATTGGATATAATTTATATGCCATGTGTGAATATTATGATAAAAATAATAGCCTCTATTTTCTCTATAATTGATATTAATTGATATGCATTTTCATAAGCACAAGTAGAATCCTAAGGCAGATAAGTAAAAATGACAAAAATCTCTAGAGGCCGCTTTTCATTATTGATTGTAATCGTGTTAGACGGGCAAGTTTTTAGCAGGAAACTGACATATTTTAATACAGAACACATTGTCTTTAAATGAGACTGTGAATCAATTGTCTAAATAAAAATAAAAGGTTTTAATGTCAGTATTATTTTTTTTTCCATTTACAAATTTTAGTTAACTTTATTTAGAGTGGCATCCCAATGACAGCAAACATAGATAATTCCTATTTCTGACTTGAATAGTTAAAGTTGACAAATACATTATTTCATCCAAGAATTTTTTTGGACTGGAAACAATCATATCAGAATGTTAATTATTATCTGTTATTAAGAAGGAAGTTTCCTTCCTTCCCCCCTGACTCCTTCCCTCCCTCTTTTTTTCTTTCATATTATTATTATTTTTTTTATTTCAACATATTATGGGGGTACAGATGTTCAGGTTACATATGTTGCCCTTCCCCTCTCTCCCCCACTAAGTCCGAGTTTCAAATATGTCCATCCTTCAAGTGGTGCGCCAAAATAGTTTGGGTTTGGTTTGTCTCAAACCAAAATATGACTCCCTATGTCATATGCATTATATTTATTTTTTACTGTGATTTATATTTTCACCCACTAATCTTCCTTCTCCAAAACCAAATAAGAACTACGTTTAAGTTAGCAGGCATCATATCTGATGTTTTACCTTAATTGCTTCTAGCACCTCATAGCATGACGTTACACATTTTTTGCTTGCTTGATTTTATATTTTATCCTTATATATTAAATTTGTCTACATGCATCATTACTGACATTACATATTTTGTGAAATTCTAAAATTCAGTAAAAATTGTATACTGTTTGTAAAGATCTAAGTTTTCTAGGCTATCTAAAATTCACAAAAATTTATTTGTCATTTTCCTTTTCTGTGAAGGTATTTATTGACAATAATATCAGATTTTTATTTTAAAAAATTTAAGCTTAAAAATGGTTAGGAAGGCAAAATTTTAACTTTTTACATAGTATTATTATGAATAATTTATTTGTCAATGGCATTTGTATCTGCCCATTGATTTGATTTCTGTATTTTAGCATCATGTTGACCTTTATAATCTCTTTTTTAAAGGTTACTCATCTTTATCTAAACTTCTGAACATAAACTGCATGCTGAAGCATTTTACATATTCAAATAAGAAAGTGTTATGTTTGCTATTTCTGTTTTTATTATTTGCATTAACACGAACTCAAGCTGTGTACCATTGGTCCTAGCAAAGTGTCTTGAAATTCTATCAGATCAAGAAAATTATTTATTCAAAAATAAAATTGACAAATTTTTTTAAATACATCTCTAATAAAATTTTGGTATGCAAGCAAGCTGCTTTATTTTTGGTGCAGCTCACAGGGTAATGATAACTATGTTACATACACTGTCTAACAAGATTACTTTGAAATGATGCTTAGACAGTTTCACTAAAATTAAATCATTACAAAAGAATCCTCGGTTATAGGACAGAATGCTATATTTAGATTCAAAAGCCTACACAAAACTTTAGTTCTTAAGTTTCATGGTAAAATATATATTTTGCACTATAAAGGTGATTATACACTGAGCAAAAGTTATCTTAGCAGCACAAAATAGATTATTTTCTAGAGACTTACTTTATATGAATTATGAAACAGAAGTCACTTAATAAAATATAATTATCATTAATCTGGTAGGGTACCAAAACTTTCAAACCTTAGGATGACCTTGTGTTTTTATAATAGTTTTTCTTTTTTTGCAATCAGGTTAAATGGATTTTGCTAGATAAATCATCTTCCAGATCTTGCTACAAAAGCTGCTCTCTTAGGAGAAGGCTATAGACATAAAAATTGAATAATGTATGCAATATCATTTCTGAAGTTTGAATTGGTGTGCTAAATTTTCTGGCAAAGCCTGAATTTATTATTGTGTGGTATCTTGGATGCCATCAAATAACAGAAGTTATAAGGGTGAGACAGGATCTCTTAAGGCAAAGACTTTAAGTTACCAAGCAACTCTATCTTTCCTGTTAATGGCACCTTTATCTCTCCTCCCCCATTCTGCTCCCTGCCAGGATAGACTAGCACTGCTGCTTAAAGTTGGGAAATACAACTAGTGACTAAGGAATTTGGAGGATGTTATAATTGTATTATTTATAAAATTTAGTAAAATCCTTTGTAATATAGCTTGTCTTTTGTCTCAATGTTGTTTGGCTTCCATGAAATGAAGGAACCAATCAGGCCAGTGAAATATCCTAAACTTTACTGAAAAAGCATTCTCTGTCTTCCCTTCAGCATAATGTGTTCTTCTGAGCCTATGGTCTATTCTCACTGGCAGAGGGCCAGGCTGATTCATGATGAATTAAAAAAAAAGAATCATTACAACTTAAAAGGCCACTAGCTCTTTCCTAAATTTATCCAGATGAGAACCTTTCCATGTGATACACAAACTTAAGGTAGACATGACTCTAAATATAAGGAAATTAATGAATAACTAAATAGTTGGACTTGAGAGTTATCACAGGGTTAGTCTATTCCCAAAGCTTATCCATCTACATATAATGAATGTTTGCATTTAGTTTGACATCTGATTTACAGAACACGAAATAATTTTGACATCTAATTTTCTACTTTATATCTTTTCCCTCATGCCCACCTAACTCCTGCCGAGTATCTGTTATCCTGTGTATTACTTTTCTATTGCTGCGATAACAAATACCCACAAACTTAGTGGTTTAAAACAATATAAATTTATATTTTACAATTCCATATGCCAGAAGTCTACCAGGCTAAAATGAAGGTGTCAGTAGATTATATTCCTTTCCGGAGGCTCTACAGGACAATCCATTTCTTTCTAGTTTGGGTTGTTGGCAGAATTCACTACCTTGTGGTTCCACGGCCAATGTCCCTGTTTTCTTGCTGGCTGTGGACTGAGATCCATTCCCAGCTTCCAGAGGCCACTGCATCCCATGGCTCCTGGGCTTCTTCCTCCATGATCAAAGGAAGCAGTACGGAATCAAGTCCTTCTTACGTCTCATCTCTCCCACCAGGCCCTCTGCCTGCGCTGTCCACTTGTAAGGACTCGTTTGATTAGACTGGATCCAGATAGGTTATTCAAGATAACCTCCTCATTTCAAGGTCCATATCTTCAATTTAATTTACAACCTTAAAATTCCCTTTTGCCATGTAACATAACACAGCCATGGGCTGTGAAAATTAGAACTAGGTGACATTTCTTGGATTTTCAGAGTTGTACCCCTCAACTATAGATCTGATTGCCCTTATAAAGATTTCTTACTTTTTTATAATTTTTATTTCAAAATATTAGAGGGTATAAATGTTCTTGTTAGGTGGACAAATTGTGTAATACTGAAGTCAGGGCTTTTAGTGTGCCCATCACCAGGATAGTGTACATTGTACCCAATAGATGTCTTTATCTCTCACCTCTCTCCTACCCTGACCCCTTCTTAGCTTCTGATGTCCTTTATACCACTTTATGACCATGTGTACCCATTATTTAGCTCCCACTTATTAATGAGAATGTGTAGTGTTTGTTTTCCCAGTTATGAGATACTTCATATAGGATAATGGTCTCCAGTTCCATCCAAGTTGCTGCAAATGATATTATTTTATTCCTTTTAATGGCTGCATAGAACTCCATGGTATATATAGAGCACATTTTCTTTATTAACTCATCAATTAATGGGTACTTAGGTTGATTCCATATCTTTGCAATTGTGAACTGTGCTATGACAAACATTAAAGTATAGGTGCCTTTTTTACATAATGACTTTTTCCCCCTCTTGGTAGATACCTAATATGGGATTATTGTATTAAATGATAGGTCTACTCTTAGTTCTTTAGGAAATCTCCATACTGTTTTCCATAGAAGTTGTACTCATTTACAGTACCACCAACAGTGTATAAGTGTTCCTTTTCCCCCACATCTACACCAACATTATTGTTTTTTTATTTATTTACTAATAGCCATTCTGATAGGGATAAGGTGGTATCTCGTGGTTTTAATTTGCATTTCCTAGATTTCTAATGTTTGTTCTTCTTTTCTATACCTCTCTATACTCTAAGGGTCTCTTTCTGCAAAGTGGATAATTTATTAAATCAATGGGTGGGAATTCATAGTTCTTCACTCAGTGAACATTTACTCATTGTCTAACAAAAGACACCCTCCATAGGAAATGCATCAATCCCAAGTCATAACTTTAAATGTCTGCATTGTACAAACACAGGTAAAATCATGCAACCCAATATTGCAAACAGCAGGGTCCTTTAGTAGCCATTAATTCATATTACATACTCAGCATTCTATGAATACAGGATTAATCAAGCTTTATGGTTTTCCTGGGTCTCAAATTTTGAAGACAAGAATCATTCTCTGTATTTTATTTTGACAATAAAAGTATATAATGGAATTTTATTACTTTGGAGTGGAGACATATTTTTGGTTTTCCCCTGTGAAGGGTAGTTTGATCCCATGATAGTATGTGCTTCTTTCTTCCTGCTTCTTTTTTATATTTTGTTTATTTTTTTAGAAAAGGTTTTTATTCTTGGCTTCTATTTGTTGTTGCTGCTGAATTTGCATCACAATAATGTTAGGACGTAAAAATCAGCTTAAAATAAAATTAATTTTTGGAAAGCACAAATAGTATATGTAATTCCTTCAGTAAAGGGACAAAGGAAAAAGTTAAGGAAAATAGCTTGGTCTGATTTATTTACAAAGTATGGAGACTTAATAGCTGAATTTTACCCCAGTACTTATCCAAAACATCTATAAACACTCTCTGTGCTTCAAAAATAAAAAAAAAAAATTACTTTGAATTACTATTTTCTACTTCCTTTTACACTTGCTCTCCAACTGCATTCCTCTGAAATAAGTTGATGTTTTGGATATTTTCTATTTTAAAATAGTAATGCATTTTTGAAAATAAAATAATAATAATAAAACCCCCACCGGCAACTGCTAGTCAACTTGGGAACTCAAAATTAAATTAAATTCTTCTACACATTGCCGCTATAAAATTTACCATCTGAACCTTTAAAAATGTGCTGATGATGCACAAAAGAAAATGAAATTCATTTCGGAGGGGAGGAAATAAATTAGCTCTCTGCAATGAGAAGGCTCAGTCCCCAAGCAATAGCCTTGAGTCTATAAAAGACTGAATGTTTGAAATCAGGACATATATAAAAATCTAGAGAAAAGGTCATATTCTCATTATATATTTTGCCAGTTCCAGTATAGTTCATACCCTTTATTTAGTCTCACATTCATCGATCTATTGACAATTTTTATTCAGCTCTAAATGAATGACAATGTATAGTATCTGGATTGCCAATACAGCATAAATATAGGCATATTCTGCAGTGGATAAACTAATTATTAACATTTTGTTTTTCACACTGATTTTAAGCAAGAATACAATGTTATACATTTTAATTCAATAATTGTCCTTGCAAATATACACACAAGATGAAATCTAACCTACAAATATTTAGGAATGAGGAATATTCATGAAATTCAATTTTCCACGCTACTCTTTGGTAAAGAGTAAAATATGGTAGAAACTTATAGAAAAGTGTAAATAAGGAAAAATAAAATGTATTCAAAAGTGTATTGGAGAGAAGGAAAAAGAGAGGAAAACAGAGAGCAAGAAATCAAATCTGTCTTTGTATCATACTTTTAATATGAAGAATCTCCTTGTGATCATCAAGGTTGGGATTAAAGGCTAGTAATAATTTCCTAGTAGTTTATGCCAGGAAGGAGTCTATAAAATACGTATTTAGGCATTTATGTGTTACACAAAGATCAAAAAGTAAAAAAAAAAAAAAAGATGACTTCCAATTATTTATCCATTCACCCATGTTTTTATGTCTATCCATATATCACTTTCCAAGCTTCCATTAAATCAGAGTGTTTTCAGGGAGTGAATAAATGATTATTGCATTTATTTATTTATTACAAAAACTATGTGCTTCTTTAAATTTCTGTTTCTTTGTCATTTGCAGAACGCTTTGATAAATAATAGTTACTGTGCTTAGAGTTGGGGCAAGGCGTAATGCCAGATCTGTAACCCTCTAAATCCCATGCTCAAAAATATCATGCTCTATTTGTTTCTCTTGAAAATAAAAGATAAAATAATTTGTGACCTTTGGCAAGTTACTTAATTCCTCTGCACCTGTTTCCTTTTACTTTAAAATAGGATTAGTTGTAGCATCTGCTTCAAAGAGTCCTTGTGAAGGTTAAATGGTATTATACCGGCAAAGTCCCTGGGACAGAGTTTGGTCTGTATCAAGTATTTGATAACTGTTAGACTTTATTTTTACCTTAATTCTTATTTATAAGTTAGTCAATCATAGTCACAGTCCCAGTGGTCTCAAGGAATAAAAACTCAAGTACTCTCTGATGTGCAAACTATTACTGTATTAGTCAGTGTTCTCCAGAGAAATAAAACCAACAGGACATAGATAGATGATAGATAGAAAGATAGATATTAATAAATAGATAGATAGGGCTAAGAAGCCCAACAATATGCACTCTACAGTCTGGACAACTAGGAAGCCAGTGGAGTCCCAGGCTGAAGGCCTGAGAACACTGGACATTCCCCACTCCTCCACCCCCAGGTCCCCATCACTGATGTAAGTCCCAGAGTGGGAAAGCCCAAGAACCAGGAGCTTTGAGGTTAGAGGGCAGGAGAAGATGGATGTCCCAGCTCAAGAGGAGAGACAATTCACCCCTTCCTCTGCCTTTTTGTTCTATTTGAGCCCTCAGTGGGTTGGATGATACCAAGCCACATTGATGAGGGTAGATCTTCTTTACTCATTCTAATGATCAAATGCTAATCTTTTCTGGAAACACCTTCACAGAGACACGCAGAAATAATGTGCTACCGACTATCTGAGCATCCCTTATTCCAATCAAGTTGACACATAAAATTAATCATCACAATGACCAGGTCAGAGGGTCTGGTCCATAGCATTGAGAGTCTTGACAAATTCTGTTGGCACCTTTACTTGTTAAAGCGCCCTGAAGAAAGACCACTATGGTCACACTGGCAGGAAAGTTTTGTTTACTGGCTTGCAAGTTAGAACACAGCCCAGCAGAACCATGAGCGTCTCAGAAGGTGAGTGTTAAGAAAATAAACTTAGATGATTTGTGGGGTACAGTTTGTCACGTAGTTTTGGTGGGATTTGGCCATAATTTGTAAACTAAGCAATTTTCTACAATAGTCAACTTTCTTATCTTTAGAACACATGATCTCATGTCAAATTATGGCTGGATTTGTTTGTATGATGTCTTATCATTAATATATGGTTATTAAAAAACAGTTTGTGGTTAGTGCGTCCTGCATGTTTGGGTTTGGTACAGTTTATCTATTCTGTGACTCATTGGAATATTTAACAAGTTGTGATTTATATTCAATTCTAAGTTCCTCCATCACGGCCTATTTGCCAACAAGGCCATTTTTTACATTATCGGCCATTAGTTTGGAGACTTCCAGTAGTTCCGGCAAGAAATACTTGCGGTTTGTAGAAGGTATTGTAAATGGAAATAGAAATAAATGGCTGAACTTGAAGACTCTTTATGAAGCAAAGCTAACAGGTTTTGGTGATTGATGAAATGCCAGGGGCTAAAGGAAAAAGAAGTTTAGAGAATGCCTGCTGGATGTCTACAGCCACAAAATTTTTTGGCAAATATACATCTACACAGACAAAGCAAAATATATATCCACCACAACAAGTGCAATGCTACCCAGTATTTAACTAAGAAATTAATATTAAACTGAATGGAAAATCAAATGATATTACAAAATATTACCTACTCCATAAAGCACCTTTTATATCAAGATGACTGCAATGTTTACCATGAAAATCATGTAAAGAAAACAATAATAGTGGGTATATTTCATGCATTTAATTAAGAAATTGCATTTACTTTACTAGAATCTTAGATTTGCAGAGCAATATTTTACTTTGATTTTGATATGAGAGTCCAAGAGGGGATCTTTTATTTAACATTTAATAATTTCATTGAATTTGATCTTTCTGGTGGCAGAAATTTTAAGAATTCTCTGATTTTATTTATGCAAAAATTATTCCTTTTCACTGACTAGCATTTCTGCCACTCTGTTATGCCTAATGCCTGTGCATTCATGCACAAGAGAACACTTTTAAATAATGCACGACATCTGACCTGTGTTTTATAATATTCACATATGCACAAGAGAGTGGTAAATCAAAGGTTCCTTATCGTAAGCATTAGGGAATGCAATACAAGAGAATAAAAGCTTAAAATTGGAACTCTATTAAAAGGACCAGCTAAAATCTAGAAAATAATTATATCACAGAGTTGGTTTACAAGCTAGTTCAAGAACCCTGCTGGTTTAAAGCATGTGTGAAATCTGCCTCTCCAGGGACATCTTTGATCATGGTTGTGCCTTCTTTACCTGATCAAGTAATTAAAGTAACAAATGATGTAGAGTTTTATAATGCAAGCTGGAAAATCAAAATAAAGTCAGACTCTTTTCCCAAACACACTAGAAAAGCATCAGTCATGGGCTACTGATCACCTATCATAAATTACCGAGTTAGAATATTCAGCTCCAGTTAAACAGTTTATCTTTTGGCTCCTGTCATTTTGAATAATCACCCTCTTCACTTCAGGAGGACACCTTCTACTCTCCGTGGTAAAGTTAAAGACGCCCTAGGTTCTCCCAGCACCCCAGGTTAAAGGCACTCTCTGTTTTTACCCCTGAACACATTTAGGTTAACAGCATTTGTCACTTGACATTACCCTAAATACATGATAAGAAATCTAAACCTAAATGAAAGTTTAAAAATATTTCTTATTTTGATTCCTTGAAAAAAAAAATGGGCACCGGCAAACATTCTGAAAACGAAAGTCTTTTCAAATGTCAACAAAGAGTTTTGGAATTTTGTGAAGGTGCACACATCAAAAATTAGAGTTTATAGATCATAAGTGCTAACAGACACAAGTCCAGTAAAGTAAGCTCAGCGTTTCTGGCCCAAAAACATCTAGAAGAATAGATGAATTAAAAGAAGCCTGGACTTAAAATGTAAGGCAAAATGAAATTTCTGCATCGTTAGGCTGTGTTCTTAAAGCAAATAAAACTTTTCACAGATAGAGACAATAATATGGTCTAGTTGTCTTCTGAACTGAGGCAGAAACATATTACTGATATATTATGACGTAAAAATTATATTCTAAGTTATTCTCCACAAGAAAACACATTGCAGTTTTGCATGGTATACATTTTGTGGAGCTGGGACTACAGCCTCTGGAGTAAGTGAATCTGCTACAGTGACAACCTGCCTGGGTTCACATAAGCACAGGTGGAATCAATCTTCAGCAAATTTTACAAATGATAGGTGATAGGTGTCATCTTGTGTTTTCTGAAATTGTAGATAATTTTCAAGAGATTGGAACACCTACGTACTACACTTTTTTCACTTACAGATGGTAAGAAAATGGAGAGAAAACGATTGCCTTATAAACACACAGGATATTGTATGTTATCATTATTATTGTTTTTTATTCATCTATATAAATATAACACGTTAGTTAAGGACCAATACAAGAGTTATTTTGCTAGTAAAAGCAGTTGATGACAAAAAATGTTTTATTGTGTATTGAAGATTAACTGTGGAGATACATTTATCACAATGAGATTCTCTCTTGAGAACCACATTATTAAAGTGAATTATGGACAGAGATTATTAAATAAATCTACTGTCATGTTACAAATTGAAACTAAAACAAGAATTAGGCATTTCAAGTGTCTTCTTCCCTATCCATAATAAATTGGACTTTAAAAGATACATTATGTGTTTTTCAAAATGAATTTATTCCACAGTAACTCTGCTAGTCAGTTTCCTTCTTTACACAAAGACTTGGCTCAGTGTCATTTTTAAATAAAGTTGTCAATAACTTAACTGACAATATCATGTATCTATACTAACTCATGAATAATATCATTCTAAATCAATATAATAATTTCTGTTAATATTTTGGATGTGTGCATACTCAGTGTATGTATTTATAAATACATAATACTTCAATCTTTATATTCTTAATATTATAATCCAATCTACAAATGTTTGTTTGAATTATTCCTATTCTAGAGTTTCTCATGTTGTAGTTGAGTTTTTCAAAATAATTTTATTTTGCCTTTTGAGGGTTTCCAATTGTTTAGTTTTTTATATCCATCTATTCTTGTTTTGTTGCTTTCTTTTTATTTTGTAATTTATTTCTGCTTATGCACATAATAGTTTTTCTTATTTTTATGGGTTTAAAATAATTATTTTAAAATTATTTTGAATTTTCATTATTATCTTCATCTTGTAGAATGAATTAATTTCCAAAATATTATTGTATAAATTAATTTCCCCTGTTTTCTCATCTGTTTGGAATTATGGTTCCCAGGCTCTGTATTTGTTCTTGATGGTCAGCCTTCTCCTTCTATTGGCAGTTCTACAGTTTTTTCCATCCTGCCTCCGGAGGATCATGTCTAGACCCAGTCTAATGCTGATGGCTCAGGAAAGATATCACAATGCAATAGTGGCAATGCTGACTATGTGAGCAAGCAATACAAAAAGTTGCATTGAATCAATTGGATCACTCACTTGGAAGAGTCCTTCTCTTGGTTTAATGATATGCTGTCTTGGTCTTGAAATTCTTAATAATATTATCCTTGAATTTGTGTTTGTCAGTGAAATCTGTTGGGGCAATGAAACATGCACATGAGCAGAGGAGCTGTGTGTAAAATGCAAGCCCCTGTTCCTTGATGCCTCATGCACATAACAGCTTTCCTGATGCCCCATAGGCACAGAATTTGTGTGTGCTCTGAGTGGTAGTTCCAAAACATTCAAAACGGGTACAAAGTAAATGTGATATGTGTAAATAACCCTGAGAGGATACACTTTCTGTTTTAACCAGAACTCACTGCAAACACAGAAAGAAGGCAACAGAGTTCTATGAGACATGAACAACCAAGGAACTCTATCATAACCTTTTTAACTTGGATGTTTCTTCCCTGTATTAGCCAACTATTTATGCTGAAAATGAAGAAGTAGAAAGGAAAGGAAAGAAAAGAGGACTTACAGCTCCTCTTCCTTTTAGTTCTTCCTTACTCATTGGTAAGCACAAGGTAGAGAATGTTGGTAGAATGTGTACATGTTGATAAGTTAAACATAAAAATTGAGTTAGCTTTGTGCAGTGTTTCTATTATTGATAATAACAAAACATATATGCATATACATAGCATGAAACAAATTGTATAATGGTAGTGATTCTGTGTATAAGCTAAATGTGAGACTGGCATTGCACAATATGAAAATGAATGTCAAAATTTATTGCAATAATTTAAATTTTTAATTTTTCTTTAGATGGACATTAAACAGCAAAAACAAAACAAAACATGACAAGTCTAGAAATAGACCACAGATGAAAGGAAAAATTTTATACTTTGGTACATTTAATGTAACTTTTTCTTGTGTTTTGAACTAGAGCCCCATACTGACATTTTGCATTAGGACTTGCAAATTATTAATATATAGGCAGCCCTGGATACTGTGTTTAGGAAAAGTCAATATTTGAGCCAATGGCAACTAAAGCCCAAGCTATTGCTTTGAATCTGTGAGCCTGGTCAGGTCTTCTGTACAAGGTGGGGCATTTTTGTTCTACAGGACCCTGTAGGAGCCTTTACTTATTGTAAATAGAGGCTTTAAAAAAAATCAAAGATTACTGTTTGTACTTATATAATGCTCCATACTTAAGAAGGCAACCTCTCTATTATGGATTAAAGAAAAGACTGTGGCTTTAGCATTTTTTACCTTTTAGTTTCTGACCTATTGATATATTTCTCTTGTTTTGTTTATGTTTATCTTTTAAATTTTATTTATTCATATTTTTCCATAAATATTCTGTATTTGGAGCAGTGTCATAGGCAGATGTCTCCACAAGAGCACTCGTTAACAAAAGTAAGAGCACAGTTTTAGATAAGCAGATTTAACAAAATATAGATTAAACTTTAGTGTTATATATTTAACATTTCTAATAAAATATGTAATTATTAGGAAAGAGAGGGGAAAACAAATGGTTTAGTCTCCAGAATATCTACTGTATCAAAATGATTCACCCAGGTATTTTTCCTGTAATGATTACATAAAAGCTCACTACTATAATCAGCATTCATATGAACACACCTGTACATGTCTGATGGTTACTAATATAGAAGCATTGTTTCCCTTCTTTGCTAGATCTTTTTAATTTGAATTTATGTTGCAGTCAGTGATTATTAGGCTTAACCAAAGAACTCTTCTCCCTATTTAACTCTATCTCTTTCAGCAAGAAGGTGATTTTGCAAATAAATAGAGTATTTGGCAGCCCCAATAACTGAAAACAAAGCAAACGAAATGAGTGGAAGCCATCTAGATGACTTCTTCAAAGACTATTTTACTAATCCTAAGCAAAATCATTATTACTATTGCATTTCATCTAGGGAAGTTAAAAAAAAAACTATCACATTCTGAAAACCATAGTCTTTCTTTCTTTTTATTTATTTATTTATTTATTTATTTTTATTATTATTCCAAGGTATTGTAAGGGTACAAACATTCTAGTTACACTTTATGTCTTTGCCTCACCCAAATGCAGGCTAAACCATAGTCTTTCATAATTATGATTTATTTGTGAACCAGGCACAGGGCCATGCACAAAGGAAATTATACTCTTGCCTGAAACCTCTGCCTTCTGCAATGCAAGAAGTGGAGATTTGGGAGTGGAACACAATGAACAAATTTCCTTTGTCCCATAGTTTTCAGTGGACTACCAATTCAGTACCTTCGACCTTATGTTTTTGTAGCCTAAATCCATGTTTGGAAATGGTATGTCTTCTGTTCTGACATAATTTACATTGTCTAAAATGCTAACTTTCTTGCCCATTGTCACTTTTCTAGTATCAAGATACACAGATTGGAAGTGATGAAGCCTGATCATTTTCTAGTCTAAATGTACAATTGCCATTTGGTATTCAATCCAATCAAAATGAGAAAGTACCCACAGTTGCCCGTGATGCCTTCCCAGCCAGTTGTGTTCTGGCAGGTACATAAAGCAATGGCTCCAAGACTAACTCTGTAACTCACCAAAGCATTACTAGTCTTTCTTCCTTACCTGATCGGTTTTAAGGATGATAGAATTAGATAGATAGCTTTGTTATCTACTGATTTATATGCATCAGAGTGTCAACTACAGACCTATGAGAAATGTATGCCTTAGTCAGAGGATCAAGCACAGGATTGTATTCTTAAATGTTCTACACAGATCTAACTGCACAGGAAGTGATGTCAGTGCCCAGTCCTGGCTAGAAATTTCCTGGAAGGTTTGAGGATGACATCTATTCTTTGCCTCTTTTCTCACTGAAATGTTCTCAGCAATATCCCCATAGAAAAGGAATGTCCTTTCTGGGAATTAAAGTAAATCAATTTGGAACTCTCACAGAGTCCATGCAAATGAACGATATTTTATACATTTATAAAAGGACCAGGAAATAAAATATTTGATAAATAAATAAACTGCTTTTTAGGCTGACTAGTATCCTATATATCTTTTTTTCCCTGTGAACTGGAAGAATAGTTAGAGGAATCCTGGAAATTGGTTTGATTTCAAACAGTCACCTTAATGAGAGTGTCATAAAATGTAAATAAAATAAGATACTCGCAAAAGTATGTGATTTGTGAGGAATTACTTGCATATCCTTCTCTTCTCTGGTACAATAAAAGCCAATGAACAGAAACTAATTTCTTTGATCAAACATTTCAACTAAAGGAATCTCTCATTAAAATACAAATATGTTATATGATTATCACACAACTAGCTACCCTCTTGGAAAATTCACTTCACCAAATTGATGTTGTAGATTAATGGTTTAAGACATAGGAAGGGAATACAGAAAGGGATGCTTCCTGGAAGTTGGCAGAGTGCCTCAGGATGGCAAGGATATTGTTGTCACATGGGAACATGGGGAACATGTAGCTGGAAGGAAAGACTCATCCACCAGAAATGAGGTAATGAGAATAGAAAGGAAAAGTGGACAGAATGGAATTGAAAATTCAATTACTTCACAATTTTTCTGGGACTTCCCCTGTCCCTAAATCATCTTGAGAGGTAGATTTGATTCTGTGTTATGCCCCAGAGCAAGGAAGAGGAATGGGTGCTCTTCTATTCTACCTTTGGGTAGAGATATGAGAGCAATATCCTCTGACTGACTCAAATGCTGAGCAGTAGTAGGAATTTAGATTATTTCAATAGTGATTGTTAAATTTCAAACTGAGTTATATAATTTGGTTTTATTATAATTTTAAGTACAACAGATGAAAATAACAATGTACAACAGGAATATGTTGCTATTCTTGTTTAAAATATTTTTAGAATTTAGTTTCATAGGTACATCATCTCAGTTTTGATTTTGCCTATTGCTAGTGAAATCAACTTTTCCCTAAGTGCAGAACTGCTTAAATCAGAGATAGGGAAACTACAGCCTGGCAAATCTGGTCCTCCACCTGTTTCTGTAAATAAAATTTTATGGAAACTCAACCAACTTGCTGCCTGTTTTCCAGCTACAATGGTAGAGGTTGGGTGGTTATATGACAGTATCTATGGGTTACAAATCCTAAAATATTTACCATGTGGTGCTTTGCAGAAAAAGTTTGCTGACTCCTTGTTTAAATGTAATCCTTTCTTTAAAAAATTTCAAATCTTGGGTAGCTTTTAAACAAAACAACATGAATTTTTAGTAGTTGAACACAGACACCTGACACATGAACCATAAGAGTATTCAAGAAGGGCATTGTATTTTGAAATGTGAATTTGAAAATTAGCCTGAAAATCTAATTTTCTCTTCTTGGATATAATTTCTTTATGATCATTTGCTAAAAAAAACTGTATTATGAGATTAACAAATGAATTTTGCAAATTTCTCAAATATATTTAAAATATGGTTATATATACTTCTTTTTAGGAATGCAATAATGCCTACATAAACTAAAATTCACTATAAGAGAAGTGATTTACTATATAATTAAGTATTTAGAATGCATATCAATATTGACATAAGCCATGGCTTGACTATAAGAGAAGAGGTCAAAGTATTAGTTGAAACAGTATAAGGTTAGAATCAGGACTAAGGAATCTGATTGGATAATGGTCCTGATCCCCAAGAAAACTGATATGTGTTCAAAAACAATATGGCAATAGGGCATGTTCCCATGAAATTTGAGCAGATGTCAGTATCAAAATGATCAGATGTGTTAGCTAGGTATGCCACGCTAGATCAACGTGGCTAATCAAGGCAGACCAGGACAAATGAAGGTATAGCTTTGTAGAGCTAAAAATTCACATCTGAAACCTAGACTCAAATCTTACTCCAGTTACTTTGTGTCCGATGTCAACAAATCTTTTTCCAGAATTTTCCGAAGTTTGATTCCCCTCTAGGAAGTATAAAATGAGAGCACACTTATCCAACTGACAAGACAGCATATTGGGATAATGTGAGAAAAGTGGGTGTAATAGCTTTGTCTGTAGGAGAGCCACTTTAAAATTTGTGAATTAATTTCTATTATAATTAATATTGCTATTGTGCTAGTAAAATTTCCTCCCAGACCCCAGTTGAAAAAAAAAAAAGCTATTAACATAAATCTCTAATTTTTACGTGGACCTTAATAAATATCTTGTCTTTTATATTTAACTTTTTTTTATTTCAGTATATTATGGAGGTACAGATGCTTAG
This sequence comes from Avahi laniger, assembly GCA_963575035.1. Classification (NCBI taxonomy): domain Eukaryota; kingdom Metazoa; phylum Chordata; class Mammalia; order Primates; family Indriidae; genus Avahi; species Avahi laniger. Next base: position 105,100 of record CAUYSK010040499.1, on the reverse strand, counting down.
ATTACATATGTTGCCCTTGCCCCCCCTTCTCCCCCTAAGTCCGAGTTTCAAATATGTCCATCCTTTGGGTGGTGCACATTGCACTCTTTGTGTATGTATATACCCGTCCCCTCTCCCTCTTCCTCCTTTCCCCCTACCCCTGCCAAACATCCAGTAGATGTTATTCTTATATGTGCACTTATGTGTTGATCAGTTAATATCAATTTGACGGTGAATGCATGTGGTACTTGTTTTTCCTTTCTTGGGATACTTCACTTAGTAGAATGCGTTCCAGTTCTATTCAGGAGTGTACAAGAGGTGCTATATCACCATTGTTTCTTAAAGTTGAATAGTACTCTATGGTATACATATACCACATTTTATTAATCCACTCATGTATTGATGAACACCAGGGCTGTTTCCACATCTTTGTAATTGTGAATAGTGCTGCTATGAACATTCGGGTGCAGGTGTCTTTCTTATACAGCATCATTTGCTCTTTTGTGAATCCCATTTCTTAGATGAAATCATCTGCTACTTCTCCTTTTTCTCCTCTCCTTTCTTCTGTTCCATATCACAGCCTCTATTAATGTTCGGGCTACGGGAGCCAGGATAGGTTCTACAGGCACTGGCTGAGTCCACCCTCAGCTAGAGAGGCCTAGTGGAAGTCTTGGCTTGGGGAAGACTTGCCTCTTCCCCTCCAAGTCCCACCTCTCCATCCAGTCCCCACACATTTTTCAAGGCTCATATTCAGCCCTACCTCCTCTATGAGTCCTTTCCTGACTTCTCTAGACAAACGTTTTGGGGTGGGAATGGGAAATTTAGTTTTTGGCAATATAATTATTTGAAAACAATATGAAAATAGATGTCCTTTATTCTCCTTACACATTTCTTAGTAGTCATGCCTCTCTAATGGCCTCTATGTTTCTCTCTTCTTCTTTTCTCTTCCATCATTGCCAGTCTCTTCCCTCTCCTGGTGTAGAATCCCTGGGACAGGATGGTAAGAAATAATCAGAGTCTCAAGGCTAGAGGAAATAATAATGTGAATAGTGAGCAGTGATGTTTAGCATCAACTCCTGTGGGTACGTGGTTGGAAATGGTGAGGATTTGGTATGGGGCAGGATCATTAGTCAGGGGACACTCTGTATTATATCTTATCCAAATTCTATCATAACATTAACATTTGTCATTTTTGTCTACATGTCTTTATAGGCAATACACTTCAAGTTTGAGGGATGACAGGAATTCTGTTCGTGTTTGAGACCACATGTGAGTACATACCATTGATTTCCCATGGCCCCTAAATAAATCCATTGACTACCCCCATTCCAAATGTCTGTTTGCAGATTTGACCCCACTCCGAAATAGGGACAGAAGGATCTGGAGATACCTTGCCTATACAAGTTGCTTAGAACTCTAAATTAGGGATATCCCTTTGAGTTTGTTACTTTTCCTGTTGTATATCCCTTTTCAGCCTTTCCTGTATCTTCTGTCATTTTGCTTTACAAAATGACTCACTGGAATTAAGCTTATTAGGGAAGGCTGGTGTCTTAGTCTGTTTGTGCTGCTGTAACAAAATACCACAGACTGGGTAATTTATAAACAATAGAAATTTATTTCTTACGGTTCTGGAGGCTGAGAAGTTCAAAATCAAGGCACTGGCAGGTCTGGCATGTCTCTGCTTCCAAGATGTAGCCTTGTTTTATGTCCTCTGGAAGGGATAAATACTGATTCCTCATATGCCAGAAGAAACAGAAGAGAGTGAACTCACTCTCTCGAGCCCTTTTATAAGGGCATTCACTGCATTCATGAAGCTCTGCCCTCATGCCTTAATCACCTCCTAATGACCCCCACCTCTTAATACTATCACATTGGTTAGTAAGTTCCAATACATGAATTTTGGGAGACATTCTGACCATAGCCACTGGAAAGCAATTTAAGGGAAGTGCACTCTTTTTTCAAAGGTTCAGAGTTAAATCCTTGTACACTGGCTCTCCATTCTCCAGCTTTACAATGCTACAGTTTTGAGCAAACCAAGCTAGCATTGGAGGAGATATAAGGTATTAGGAAGCTCTGTTGTAAACTTAACCATCTGCACGATTGAGCATGTCCTGATGAAATGCTTACGTTACCCACCTCCCACTGGGGTTTTATATAGTGTTAACAAAAGAAGGTAGCCCTGGGTCACAATAAATCATGATGATTCAAGGCCCTGGTACTCTGAGTCTATAATAGGGGAGGCAGCCTTGGAATATCTCAGAAATGCCTTTGGGGTTTTATCTAGGGAGAAAGTCTTGGTCACTTGAACTTTGTATTTCAGGAGAAAGAAAAATTCTTATTCCTCCAGTCTATTCATTCATTTCTTCATTTGCTTATTTATTCAGCACCTCTCTGTGAGAGGCACTGTGATGGGTGCTGGGGATACAGGGTGAAAGATGTGGTATTTGTTCTCAAAGTTCACGAGAGTAAATGACCCTTCTGATTGTGGTGATGACCTAGGCTGCAGGTTGGCAAACTTTTTCTGCAAAGGGACACATAGTAAATATTTTATTTTTGATATGCTATAAGGTCACTGTTGCAACTACTCAGCTCTGTCATTGTTGAGCAAAAGCAGCCATAGATAATTATAGACAAATGGATGTGGCTGCATTCCAATAAAACTTTATTCATGGACATGGAAATATGAATTTCATATAATTTTCATGCATCATGTAATATTATTCTTTTGGTTTTTTTCTAAGCATTTACAAATGTAGCCACCATTTTTAGCTTGCAGGCTGTACAAAAACAGGCGATGGGCCATATTTAGTTGTCAAGCCATAGACTGACCGCCCATGATCTAGGACATGGTCACTGTTATGGTCTGAATGTGTCCTTCAACTTTCATGTATTGGAGACTCAATCCCCATATTCATATGTTGCTAATATTTGGAGGCGTGGCCATTGGGAGGTAATTAGGATTAGATAAGGTCATCTGGGTAGGCCCCCCTTAATGAAACTGGTAGCTTTATAAGAAGAGGAAGACAGACATGAGCTGACATGCTCTTGCCCTCTCTCTAGGTGAAGCCGTCTGCCAAGTTATGACTCAGCAAGAAGACCCTCACCAGATGCAGCCCCTGGACCTTGGACTTCTCAGCCTCCAGACTGCAAGAAATAGATCTCTTGCTAAGTTACCTAGCCTGTGGTATTCTGTTACAGCAACAGAAAACAACTAAGACAGTCACTGGGGGTTTAAATCTGTGATTCTTCAGTGTAGCAATTCTTAACCCAATGTGGAAATCCAAGCAACGCTGTAGGTGTAACCCTTGTCTTTCCTCCCCTTCTACTTCTCTCAGTCTCCTGACCCAAACTCCCACGGTCTTTCTACAAAACAAGATCTTTTTATAAATTTATGATATTACTGGGGACATCTGAGAATGTTTTTTCCTATGAGAAAATGAAAATGACTCCAGTGACTATTTGGTCTTAAAACAGTTTTAGTTTTTTTTCTTTTCCCTTTTCCTAGCTCCATTCTAGAAATTAACATAAAAATTCATTCTGGCTAAATTCCCAATACATTTTCACAGTGAGCATTTTCTGAAGTGAAAATTAGTAGCTTCCTTGCAGTTTTCATCAGGAATGTGAAATGGTGCAGCTCACAGGGGTGGAGAACTCAAGCCCCATTTATGATTTAATACACGCTGTTGAGGGTACCTCACTGTCTGCAGAGTGCCTGAGAATCTCTTCTATGAATCCTGAGTATCTAAATAGTATATTTTATTTTCCTTTCTTATTCTACCAGTGAGAGAATACCGTTTTCTATTTGCAAAAATGAATTAACATGTAATAACTAGTACTCATATAAGATTATCTTATTTACACCATCCTTTGGGATTGGCAGCACCTGTGGCAAATTATATCTCTTTCTAGTCCCTCCCCACCTGGCATTTTTATCCAGGTCAAATCTAGTTACAATGAGCATTAAGGGCAACCTCATGTGGGAACCACAGTGAGCTGGGATATACATATGGGGGAGGGGGAAGAGACGACCCCTGCCCCTGTTTAGCTCTAGCCGTTTGGTCCCCAAAGCAACCTTGAATACTTCAGTCTCATGATCTGAGCTATTGAGCTGGCACTCTAATTGGCTCTGGTCTCTCAGGTCCGAAATTCTAAAGGTATAGAAAATTTGGCTTCTGCAGTAATTTATGGGGGCAGTGGAGAAAGGCATTGAGTTGTAATTGTTGAAAACACTTGTGGGATAACATCAGACTGACCTGGATTTGAATCATAGTTTTTCCACTTAGGAGCCATGTCAGGCAAGATAAATAACTTCTTTATGTCTTAGTTTGGATAGCTATGAAACAGAGAAGGAAATTCATCTCATAAAGTGGAGAAGAGGATTAAATGAGATAATGAACAGTTAGTAAGTGCTCAATAAAAAGCTGAGGAGAGCATTTAGTACGTACTCAATAAAAATGCTACCACTTGGAAGAGATTTCTCTTTCTTTTTTCCTTCATTTGTGTTCCAAACGTTTGTTAAATTGTGGCTTGCTTCTGAGAATATGGAAAAATAAAATAGATGTATAAATGAAATAGAGGAGCTCACATTCAAGTAGAAAAAGCATCCACGTACAACAGTAAGTGCAGCACAGTGGGCTGAGTACAAAACAGAGGCAGGTCCAGGCAGAGTGGGCCCCCAGAGGCCAGAGTCATCAGCACACTTGAGATTGTCAAAGAAGGCAGTGTTCAAGTTAACTGTTGAAGGGTGAATAGAAGTTTTTCAGGTAGCCAAGGGCAAACGTATGTTGCCATTAGAGGGATAATGTAAGTATTTGGTTTTTCTAGGGTTTAAGGCAGTGAAGGTGGAGAAAGCGTCACAGAGAGTCTGAAGAAGGATGAGGGGGCTGGATGATGAAGGGCCTTGACTATCAGGCTAAGGAGATCAGACTCCGTCATGTCAGTGGATCTTTATGATATGTGGAAAAGCAGAATGACATTAAAGAGGTGATGCCCTTCCCACCTCTGAGTGCGACTGAGCCTGAATAGAGGTCCACAGACAGCTCAGTCACCACAGCTGTGTCCAGCCCTTCCCCTGCATGCCAGGAACACCAGGCCAGTGATTAAGTCACCTAAGCAAGAAATCTAAGAACAGGATTAGGAATAGGTTATCTTAATAGGTTATCTTAAACTTCCTCTGCACCAAGGCCCTCACTTGAATTCAGGCTTCTTCATCTAAGCCCTGCATTCTGTGTACTGGATTCCAATGCAAGTACTCTTCTCCTATGCTCTGCAGAGAAAGCACATCGCTCCCACCTTCTGAGAGCCAGCGCTGTGGGCCCTGCCTGCTGGAAGTGGGGACCTCAGCTAGGAGCAAGGTTGGGGATTTTTGAAGGGGAAATCAGTCTATTGCAATGCCTTGCAGATGCAGAAACAGATTAAAAACTCAAAGCAGATTGAGAAAGGAGATTTCTCTTTTTCCCTTGAACTTGCAGTCCAGGGTCTGTTTTATGACAGGAAACCACTGCATCACGCCGTGGCTGCTCCCAGTCCTTATTACCCGCAGCCACCACCCCATTCCTTCCTTCCCCAGGGCCTAGCAGGAAGCAAGTCAGGCAAAACGTCTGTGTGTGTGTGTGTGTGTGTGTGTGTGTGTATGCGCGCGCGCGCGCGTTTGTGTGTTCAGATGACTGGTACCTGGGAACCTGCACCCCAGGGCAACAGAGCAGGGCCAGGCCTGGGTCTCCTTCCCTATCGGGCCCAGAGAAAGGGGTGGAAGCTGGTTTTACTTCCAGCTTCCCCAGGCTGGACTTCAGCAGCGCCTCGGCTCCTCCAGACCCTCTGCGCTCGCCTTCCCTCCTCCCTTAGCAACCGGGAGGCTGTGGATACCGCCAGCGGGTGGGGGCCCTGGAGGCTGCGGGGAGCCCAGGCGCCAAGTGGCCGCGGCGGCCCAGCCCAGGAGCGCGACTGTCGCAGCGCCAGCGCGCACGGGGCCCCACGCGCCCACTCTCTGCACCTGCCGCGGGGTCTAAAAGGGATTCTACAAAAATGAGCCATTCTCACCCCGCTGGGTAAGTGACAACTGGAGCTTTTCCACGCTGCGGCAGGTGGCGGCTTCAGCCAGCCGCCCCTCCTCCTCCCTCCTGCTGCGGAGGGAAGGGGCGAGAGGGAGAGAGAGATGGAGGGCTGGGCGAGGGAAAAAAATAATACGAATTCTGGGTTGCAGCGAGGATGGCAGAAATCCCAGGCGTCATGTCTCCTCCCTCCCCTTCCTCGCTTCTTTCACTGACGTTCGCCCCTTTTGAAATTTTCACCCTGGAAGGATTAAAAAAATGGATGAGAAAAATGCATACATTAAGCAGGGACTTTAGCTGGGATCAAGAAGATCCTGTGTGGAACATATGTGTTTAAATGCAAAAGTAGAGGCTACCAAAATATGCATTCATTTGGAGATTTGAGACTGAGAGATAAATTCTCACCATAACTGTAGGCTCACGTATAAAGGAGGTGTGAGTTGATTCAATGTTGAGGGAGGTTTTACTGGGGGTGGGAGTAGGCTTATTTTAGGGTTTTTATCTACCCAATCTCAAAGGAATCATAGGAGTCTTTTAAAAGTATTTTGACCAAGGAAGGTGGTATGACACAGGAAAGGAAAGAGAAAGGAAGGACTTGTGTGTCTCTGTTTACCTGTGCTTTTGGTAGGGGAACTCCTCAGAAGACCTATTTGGCAATATTCAATCTATTCTAGAAAGTTAGCACCAAAGTTTTTTGGGTGTCGCAAAAAAAAAAAAACAAAAAAACGGTCTCTGTTCTTTTATTGGAAAGGAGAATATCCAATTTTCTTTTGAATTAAACAACGTAATGTATATTAGATGGTTTTTTATTATGATACATCTAGTAAGAAGATAAATATTCTAGTTGATCTTGCAACTAATTTGAAGATGCTTTCCTTTTTAATTGCATTTATTGCACATTTTCAAGAGCAGCAAATTAGCAAAGGACAACATATTTAAGATCATTTGGAGTTTGTGATGTCTGAAATACCACATTAGTCTTTGTGCTTGGAATTTATACTCGAATTTGAAGATTTTACGTTTTAGTGAAATCTCTTTTAAGTGTAATGACATAAACAAAAATGTTTGAAAAACCTAAAGCCATATAAGGTACCATATTGGAAGTCAGTTTCAGAACTTTTTGGAAAGTGATGTAGCTGTACCTAAAGGAGCTTCTTATTTTATTTCAACTTGAATTTAGTTTAATATTTTAACGTTTTAATGCTGAATTTCTGTGCAATTTTAGTTAGCTGTGGGTCACGTTAAGATGTACATAGCACTATTTTTCTGCAGCTGCTGTTTGCAGTATGTCTGCATTCGAGAAAATCAATGTGTCAGTCATGGTTGTCTTCCTATGTTTTTCAAGTTTTTGGCTAAGTTAGAATCTGATTAGACCATTTAATCATCTATTTTAAAATGTGGAAAAACCTGTAGCTGCTTATTAAATCGTGCATGATTAAGATTTCAGAAATTGAAGTCAAATTTTTCTGAAGCTCCATTAGTTCTGAGCGCATGGGGAAAAAGGGAAATTTATGATTTAATGAAAAAGTATGCTTCATGGTACTCATTAAGAAAGGTATTAAGATGGAAAAAAATATTTTGTACCTTATGGTAAGTTCCTGGACAGCAGGCACCATATCTTATTGGTCTTTGGGCCCCCTTTATCTAAGAGAGTGTTCAGAATAAAGCAAAACTCAACAAATATTTGTTGAATGAATGGCATTGCCTGAAGGTACATCCAGTCTAGAGATGCATGTAGTCACAGATGAAAACCATGTTAAAACTAAACATTCATTAAGTGCTTTCCATGTGCCAGGCTGTATTCTGTTTTACCTGTGATACCTTATTGAATCTTCCCACTCACTCCATGAGGCAGGTTTTAGTCACCCTAATTTTCACAGGTAAAGAAACAGAGGACTAAATTTCCAAAGGTGGCATAGCTAGGAAGGGTCAGGGCAGGAACACAAAGCCAGGCAGTCCAGCTTCAGAGCCTGCGCCTTTCACCATCACCTCACGTTGCCTTACATGGTCAGCAGCTGAGATGTGCAGGAACCTAAATATGTAGACATTTTTATTCAGATTAGACCAACATCCGACAGTGAATAGCTGTGTGTAACTATATAGTATTCTAATATATGATTAGAGAATAATTTTGTGATAGTTTGTATATATTTTTTGGTTTATTTCATCAAAATAAATGAAAACAATAAGCATAAATATAACAAATCTAAATGCCTTAAAATTTACCCAAGAACAAAATTATTTAAATTGTTAAAGTTTTCCCTCAAATAAAAGTAGTGATTATTTTTCTTGCTTATGTTACCATTTGGAAATAATAAAAGTTTCGGTAGCAAATAAAAGTTTTCATTGAAGCCGGGAAGGCATTTTCATCATTATTGAAGCAATTTGTACTTACTACATTTTAAGGACAAAATAGTAATAAAATGCAGTTGTACACTAAGACAGAAATTTTAAATCCCTAAAATTTCACCAATCAATAATTGATGTCCTGGTACTTTCTCTTGGTGCTTTCTTTGAGTTCTGCTGCTTACTTAATTACAGCATGAAGCACTTGATGTAAAATTTGCAAAGGGCCTGTGCTGCCTTTGTTCAGATGTAATTTGGAGTAAATAAAAATGGTCTTAAAAACTTCTGCCAAAGATAATAGAGACTTTGAATACAAGCTGCATGATAATTTGGTGGAAGTCAACTATAAAATGCCATTTTCGGCATTGCCATCTCTAATGAAATTGTTTTAGAGTGAAAAATTTCAACTGATAGTCCCTTTAGTTTGTTCATCTTACCCGAGTTGCTGTTTGTGTACGTTTGTGGGTTGTGCACTAGTCCTAGAGGTGGAATGGGGATTTTATACCTCTCAGTCATGCATGAGGATAAAATGATACGGCTCTTCAGGCTCCTTCAAAGGATCATCACTGAATCCGTGTGAAGTTGCTCCTGTGTGAAAGATGCACTTAACCCTAAGCAGCGATAGTCACACTCATCTGTAAATTTCCTTTGAGGAAGAATGAAATGCATTTTAGTTCATGACAAAAAAATGGAGAAGATATATGTTTTGAAAGATTGTTCAAAGGTTTAGAAACATTTTTTTTTGTTCATTTGGGCATTGAGTTAGTTTACATCTTTTTAATGCAAAGATGTGAGTACAGTGAAGTGTGGGAAAGAATTAACATAGCATTAGTCCTACCTGATAACTCACTCAATCCTTCTTCATCAAAGGTAGAGTGAAAAATACTAAGATTGTCAGTTTTTAGATAGGATGTATATCCAAAAGTGACAAAAACTATAAACCCACCATTTTATTTACAACAGGAGTGTCCGTTGCACTGGTGAGTAGCGTTCATTGTCTTTGCCTTCTCAGTCGACAGTGCGGTGCTTGGGGTGGCTACAGTAGCGTCCTAGTCCATTTGTTGCCCACTCCCAACCACCAGAACTCTCTCTTGCACACCAAATTTCTGGTTTGAAGTCACTAACTATTTAAATTCAAATTTGGTAGTTTCTGTTCATTCTCCTGTTAAATATTAAATTAACGTTAAGGATTAAATTGATTATGCTTAAATGAGGTGAATCAAACAGGCTATTTGTCATGGCTTCCTCTCTGATCATTTTGTTTTATAGTTTCTGCCCTTTTTTTTATATATAGATGCCATTTCTTCTCTCATCCCTTTAATAAACCTGTTCACCTAAGTAGATGGGAATAGAAGTGATTTGTTATGGCAATATCGCTGAATTCTCCTAATTCCTTCAGAGTTATAAGCCAAAAATCATACAGTTGATCTATCACTAAAAAACTGTTTTTGATGATCTTTCAAATGACAACTCAACTAGGTCTTCTTTCAGTTGCATTGAAAGCCACGAATTAGTAACTCCAATATTTGACTTGCAATCAGATTTGTTGCCCAGTCAGGAGATCTATTTAAATCTATTTGTTGTATCAACATCTACGTGGTGCTTTAAATTGTCCCTTTGTTTCTCAGATGTTTTTCTAAGTTCAGTGTACCCTAATAAGACACCAGATGAGAGGTGTGGCTTTCTTTTGTTAAAAAAAGAAAGGGGAGGTGGAGATAAGCATGAACCCAAGTGTATTTTCAGGAAGATCACTTTTAGGAGATGACAGAGGAAACCTGAGGAATAGAAATTGATTTCCTTAAAACTATCCATGCTAAAGTTTCCCCCCCACAAAAAAGTCTTTGGGTATCTCCAGGTGTGTGCATATCCCAGTTTAGAGAGCAAGGTACTATCAGAGGTGATCTACGGTAGCATTCCACTTCCTTTCTCAGTCTCTGCAGAGACAAAGTATCTCTAATAGAGAGAAGAGGTGGAGACTTCCCCAACTTATTTTCATTATAGTAACTACCTAAAAGTTTTTCAGGGAGGTGGCAAAATAAAACTTCTCTGACTCAATTCTCAATTCTAAAATCAGCCCCAAATAATTTGAATTTGAAGAACCATTTATGTATTTTTGAGACTTTAAATTTCCAGCAATATAATTTTCAATGAAAACGTCAGCCTCTGGAGGACAGCACTGAAATAATCTTTTAACTTTCAGTTATTCAACTGGTACAGACCAAGAGAAACTGCATGCAGACTGGGGGCAGTGGATGTTCCCCTCCAAAGACGTACTTCCCCACACAAATAGCTGAAAATAGTGTATGCTACGGAATGATTCTTTACATATCCATCAGTTTAAAATAAAACTGTCAAATTAGATGGGGATAATATTTTCAAAAAAGAAAAAAAAATCTAAGATTTAACATTCTTATTGGCTTGCAAGCATCTTTGTCATCTTTCCCTAAACTGGAAATCTCAAATGATATATTAATTGTATGATTTATATAAAAAAAGAAAAGATAGAGGACAATCAGCTGAGTAATACTCATGGTAAAATCTTTGGCACTACACAAACAGTGAACAGATATGCATTTATGCTTTCAATTAAACAACTTAAAGTAAATGTGTATATACATATATAGTTATCTTACTAATTTAATTTTTTTGTTTAAATGACCAACTACTGGTCCTGATGACATTGAATAAGAAGACTTGTGCAGTGCACTCAAAGGAGAGTTATTTGAGTGTAGACACTGCATTTCAATTTTTCTTTAGTTTCTTCCTTTGGCTTAGCTCCATGGTTCTCAAACTTCAGCATACAAAGAATTACTGAATAGTGCATCATGCACAAAATTATGTTTATTGTACTTCATGGGTTAAGCAAATGATTTTCAAACAATGATATATATATTTCCTTGAAAAAAATATATATCTTTTACCATGTAGTATATTTACATCTTTTGCTGGCTAAAAAGTCAAACCAAATACAAAATAGGGCTGACTATGGCTCTGGGTTCCAGCTGAGCAGAAATCATTTGGTTCTTTCACTCACCAGAAGCTCTAAATCACTCTCTTCTTGCACGAGTCCCAGTAAGGAAACACATCCTTTGTTGACAACATCATTGCTGCAAACTGTTGTATCAAGAAATATACTTGGATTAAAGTAATTCACCTGAGAGCTGGCCTTTGTGGATTAATGTTTTTCTGGAGAAAAGAGAAAAAAATGTGACAAGTTGAATAGTGCAGCTTGAAAAATCATGCTTTACTGAGATTCTGTCAGTATTAGGATTAAAAGTTTTTTGAGAATTGTGAAATCATTGCTTTTATAGTGAACCACAGGAAGCATACTTTAAAACTGAAGAGCATTGAAAAGTGTGGATATATAGAACTGACATAGATCCGGATTCCTTAAAAATTTCTCATTCTCTTGTGAGTCTACTCACTCTCACTCTTCTTGTTTTCTTGTCTCTTTTGTAAGATTAACTCTTTTTTGGTCTATGGGCAGATTACTGCAAAGTGCAGTTTCTTCTTTTGCAAGTGGAAGCGTGATTTCCCCATGCTTTGGGGACTGTCACTGGAGAGCTTCATTTTCCTCTTCTCTTTCATCCCAGCTACCTACATGCGTGTGCTGAAATCCAGAAGGTGTCTGTGCCCTTTTTGCATGGTCATCAAGAATCTTTTTCTGTCTGCCAGCACAGATAATTCAGAATCAAGGTATAGAATTTTGGGTTTCTAGTTGTTCCTTGTTTCTTCTGTCTAAATCCTTGTTACATACTTAAATGGGTTACCTTTTTGCATATTCCAGTGTTACAGGCTGAATTGTACCCTCTCGTTCCATTTATATGTTCAAGACTTAACCCTCAGTACTTCAGAATGAGACTGTATTTGGAGGCAGGGTCTTTAATGAGGTAATTAAGGTTAAATCAGGTCAATGGGGTGGGCCCTAATCCAGTGTAACTGGTGTCTTTTTAAGAAGAGGAGATCAGGACAAAGACGTACGCACACAGAGAGAAGACCAGGTGAAGACACAGGGAGAAGATGACCATCTACAAGCCAAGGAGAAAGGCCTGGAACAGTTCCTTCTCTCATGGCCTTCAGAAGAAACCAACCCTGCTGACACCTTGAGCTTAGATTTCTAGCCTGCAGAACTATGAGAAAATAAATTTCTGTTGTTTAAACTGCCTGGTCTATGATATCTTGTTACAGCAGCCCTAGTGAATTAATATCATGTGTTTGTGACTGCTGACACACGTGCCTCGTTACTTGGCCCTGCAAAGGCTGAAGGAGGTCTTTAAAAGAAGTGCAGAGTTGGCCGGGCGCGGTGGCTCACGCCTGCAATCCTAGCACTCTGGGAGGCTGAGGTGGGTGGATTGCTCAAGGTCAGGAGTTCGAGACCGGCCTGAGCAAGAACGAGACCCTGTCTCTACTAAAAAATACAAAGAAATGATCTGGACAACTAAAAATATATATATATATATAGAAAAAATTAGCCGGGCATGGTGGTGCGTGCCTGTAGTCCCAGCTACTCGGGAGACTGAGATAGAAGGATTGCTTGAGCCCAGGTGTTTGAGGTTGCTGTGAGAGAGGCTGACGCCACGGCACTCACTCTAGCCTGGGCAACAAAGTGAGACTCTGTCTCAAAAAAAAAAAAAAAAGTGTAGAGTCACAGAAAATAAATGACTTATTTGTTTATTTATAACATATGGTAGTCATGATTGTCTTAATCCATTTGGGCTGTGTTAACAGAATACCATAGACTGGGTGGCTTATAAGCAACAGAAATTTCTCACAGTTCTGGAAGTTGGGAATTCCAAGATCAAGGTGCTGGCAGATTCAGTGTCTAGTGACGGCCTGCTTCCTGGCTCACAGATGGCCATCTTTTGGCTGTGTTCTCACATGGCAGAAGGGATGAAAGAGCTCTCCGAGGTCTCTTTTTCATATGGCGCTAATCTCATGCATGAAAGTTCCAACCTCAGCTAATCACCTCCCAAAGGCCCCACCTCCTAGTAGTATCACGTTGGGAGTTAGGATTTCAACAAATGAACTGTGGGGTGACACAGACATTAAGTTCATAATATGGGAATGGAAATTTGGAGCCAAAAGTTCAAAAGGGAGATAAAAGTCAAAGCTAACAGAAAGCATGAGTAAAGGCCCAGTGAGGAGAAATAATTAAGATAGTAAGTCAACAATCTCTACAGGTAAATGTTGAACTGTTAAGTTTGATTAGTTATCAAATTACTCCCTACCTGTCAGTGCCTGATGCTGCTTGGGACAGAAAATTGAACATTTTAAGCTGGTGATCCATTTTTCTGCGACTGTTATTATTTTTCTATAATAGTCATAAACATTTATAAATTAATGAAAATTCTTAAGGCAAAATATTGAAGCAAGGAAAAAAACAGCAGGGAACTAAACAGACAATATAAATTGCACATAGTAGTTATGAAACAGCATTAAAAACTAAGGATTTTAAATTGAATCGAATCATAGTGTTTTATAGTAGCAGTTAATTTGGCATTCTCTATATGCCGTGGATTCTAATATTTTATATTTGTGAACGTTATTTGGCTTTCATATAAAGAAGTTGTTTCTCTTCATAGCTTGCTCCAAGATATATACAATAATATTGTTCCTGTTGTTTAGATTCAAATAAAAATAATCTTCTGTAAATTAGAATAATAGAAGAAACCTCAAATCCCTGGGCACTAGAGATACAAGTGGTTTTTTATTTCCTACTTTGTATTTATCTGCATTTTGAAAATTTTCTACTTTGAGCAGAAAAGTACAAAGAGGAAAATCAAAATTGCTTGAACTTCTACCATCCGTAAATATAGTTAGAATTTTTATCATTTTCTTTCTATTTCATGTTCCTGTGGATTATTCCTGTTGATTATTCCTATTTTTAAAGTTATACTGATAAAGCTATACTATTCAAAAAACTGTGTCTCACTATACTATTTTAAAGTTATACCAACAAGTACCATGTGGACACTTCCCTCATAGTATTTGAATTGTCTTTTTTATCTCCCATATAAATTGCAAACTCCTTAGGGTGGAGACCACACTGCTACATCTTTGGGTTCCTCATTGTATCCCAAAACTATGCCCTGAACTTAGCACAATAATTGTTGACATATGTCTCCTACCTTAGTGACCATTTATTGTAAGTCCCAAGAGTATATTTGCTCATTCATTCAATTAATATTTACTATTTACTGTGTGTTAGTTACTAAGCTACCACATTAACCAATTACTATGTTCCAGAAATTCATGTAACAAGAATTCATTCGAGTTGTGGAAAAAAAACCCTGAATAGTGAGTTTTTAAAATAGGTATCAAAAGTCATCAGCATTCACTGAGCTTTGCTGTCCTTAGGGAGCATGAATATTGTATCAGTTAGGAATGTGGTCAGCTGCAAGTAGCAGAAAACCAAACTAACAGTGGCTTAAACCACGACAACATTTATCGTTTATTTTGCAAGTAGTGTATAGGTAGGTGATTACATTTTTTAGTCATATTAGGACTTGGGGTTTTATCTCTGCAATTTTTTCTTTTTTGCCTTGTTCTACGGTAGCAAATGATTACCCTGTATCTAGGCATTATATCCTTATAAAACCACCCCAAACGGAAAGGAAAGCCTGGCTACAAGGGAGAGTGGGAAAGATTGTATTTGACTTTTCTAACTTCTACCGTGGGAGATGGGCAAAGATTTGGGAATGGCTTCTAGCCAGTCAGCAGAATCCACTACAGTGCTTTAGTGATTGGCTGTGTGGCCCTGGACTTTTATTGTCTGAGTTTCAGATTGTCAGATTTGCCACATAGCTGCTATGTGACCCTAAGTAAATTTTGCAATGTCTCTGAATAGATTTGAATAAAACTATTCAAATCTATCTGCTTTGGGGCTGCTGTTAGGATTAAATGAGATACTGTAGTACATTTAGCACAGGGCCTGGCACATAGTAGGTGTCAACACGCTTTCTTGGTGTCTGGTAGCTTCTGTACTAATGATACATAAGTAGGCACAGATTTTTGTAGAACTTCCATACCTAAGTCCTGAGCTAGATGCAGAGTTGGGTTAGCTGGAGAAGGCATCCTGGAGAGAAAAATTTTGGAGAAGGAGGGGAGAGACATAAAATAATATATTTTGAAACATTTAAAAATAGTCAAAAGCATTCTTTTAAAACATGGTGTTATAACTTCAGTCATCACCGCAGTAGCCCATTATGACATTGAAAAAGTGAGAGGAGACAGCAGCATCCCTTGTTTAGTTCGGTGACACACTCTTAGGAGCAGGCAAGGATGCTACAAAACCAAGTGAAAGCTGTCCTGTACGGAGAAGTTAAGGCAGTTAATTGGTTTTTGTTTTTAGGTTCTACTTACTGTGTCTGCTCAGTTTTTGGAACCTTGAATAGAACACTGACTGTATACACTAGGGTTTTTATTTTTTAATGAAATGATATTTGCCTTCCATTTTAAGTCAGAAATTAATTTCAGATTTATTTTTGATCGTCTCCTAAACATTTATAAAAATGGGTTTGAATATTTTCTTTTTCCTGAAATTAATAGTTGGGAATCTCTGTCTGTAACTGCAGCAAATGACTATTTCATCACGCTTCGTAGGGATTTGCATAAGATTATCACTGTTGCATTTTTCTTTCCTACAATTCTTCTTTCCTTTCAGTCAAAGTGGGGACATGGAGCTTTGACTGGGGCTGCAGTCTTCCAGAACAAAAACTTAGGGAGTTGGTGACAGTGGCCTCAGGCCACAGTGTGCAAAAAGGGATATTGAAGTTTCAGTCCTTAGTGAGGAGATTGGCTCAGAAAAATAAATGGAAGGTCTGAAGTTTCAGGGTCAAATGCAACAACATGGGACAGGAATCAAATCTGAGAACACTGTGGCAGGGAGCAGGAGAGCTCACTCAGGCAGGGCAGGTGGGAGACAGGGCCTAAAGAAATTCAGAAAGTGTAGTCGGGAACGTGGACAGGAGGCCAGAGCATTTCAAACGAGGCACAAACAAGGGTTTGTGATTCTCTGAAACTCATCTTTCTTATTTTTTTCTCTCCCACTAAAGTAAAAGCACTGATATTCCAAAAAGAAAATCAATATTCCATAAAAAAATGAGATAAAGCTGCAATAGCAGAGAGAGGATTATTTCTGGACTCAGAAAAGATGTAGGTTTGAGTCCCAGTGATGCCTTATGTGAACTTAGGAAAGTTAATTTCTCTGTGCCTCATTTTCCTCTTTCATAATGTGGGGCTAATAAAAACCTCCCTTGCGGGAATATTGGCACATGATGTGAACTCAATGCATGGCAGCTAGTGTGTATTTAGTTTTTATGATTTAACTCTTGAAGTACCTCAACCAAAAATAAATAAAATATACAGCTGAAAATAAGCAGAGATGTCCAAAATCAATTGGGAAGGAGGATGGGGAAGATGTTTCAGTCCATAAATCACTTTCCTGTTCAATTAAACTAATCTCTTTTAAATGACAACCTGTTCTGAGATTCATGAATTTTTAGAAAGGAAATTAACTTGACCTACCAATTCATGACCCCCATAATGAAGTTGCCCTTTAAAGAAATTCTCTGGACAACTGAGAATTTTAGTAAAAATGGAAACTATGACCCAGAGCATTTATTCTTCTCCAGCATACTTGCTCTTGTTATATTGGAGAATTCAAGGCAAACTCATGAAGCTGCATCATTACTTTGACATTGACAAATGGTAGAAAGACTGGTGAAAATCATATGGGTATTTTTTTAAATGGTTGAAGCATTTAAAATTTAGTCAAGCTCTTTAACCTTTGACCAGATGTCATTACCATTTTAGACCTCAATACTGCCCATACAAATTACCTTTTAGGGAAATGAGAAGGTTTTAAAAGAGGTTGATTACGTTTCCCTTCCCAACACACATAGTAATTTTGTTGGTGTTGTCCTCTTTGGAAGCTTGTTGTTTTTGTTTTTGTTTCTCTTCCTTTTTACCCCTTTCCTTTATTTTCTTTTTCTTCTTTTTTCTTTGTCCCAATGTATCACTCTGTGGGATCATTCCTGAACATTTTTTCCTATTGGACATTGAAACAGTACTATTAATTTATACGGAAAAAACATGTGAGGAATTTTTTTTTAATTTGTCAAGTTTTATTCAGATTTGCCTTATGGAAAACTAGTGGGACTAACTGAGAGCATTTGTGGAAATACACAAAGACTAGAGAGGAACTGAAAATTACATATACATGTCAAAGTATGTGCGTGTGTGTGTGTGTGTATGTGTGTATATATTAAATGTATTGCTCTATGTCTGTGAATGTGTGCACACAAACATATATTTGGCCTTATAATTAGTGGATAGTGGTTTAAAAAGTTTAAATGAACTATTTGTGTCTATAAGAGACTGTATTCCAAGATCAAATGTAAATAAAGAGTGATCAGATTTCTAAGCCAAGAGAGCCCACTAAAGTACCTTGGACATAGAATGTGTAACTGTCTAAATTGACAATTTAATAATACTATAAATCTCAACTCCCTTTTATTATATAAATTTTATGGTAAAAAGTCAAGTTCCTACCTGGGTACCAAGAACTTGTAATCTCACCCTCTGGGACTTTGTGCATGATGTTCCCGCTTCTGAGAATGAGTCCAGACGGACCTCCGACCCCATCATCACCCACCCAAATTTTACTCCTCCCCTCAACACTTGGCTTGTCATTTGGGACCCAGTTCATATTTCAGTTCTTCTTGGATACCTTTCTTGTGTGGGCTTAGTTCATTTATTTGTAAAATGGGATAATAACCTGATACACAGGATGTTTTGACGACTAAATGAGATCATGCATGCAGAGCACAATAAATGGTAGCTGTTATGATTGTAGTACATCAGACTGTACTGCCATTATTTCCTTTGTTTGACTGTCAGTTCCTTGAGGGCATCGAGTTTGCTTATACAGCTTTGTAACTTTGGGACAGCACAAATCCAGGCACCTAGTAAGCACTCTGAATTTGTTGCATAAAATAACTATACTAATCTCCTTTGTGTCTCGTAGCAGACATGCTGACTGACCACTTTCCTCTCAGTTTTATCCTCTGGCCTTTGAAACACAGTGGGAGTTCTCCATGCTTCCAGTAGGGGCTCTGAAACACACACACGTGTGTGCAGCAGAGGTGAAGACGGAAGCGCCACCTGTGGCAGGAGGAGGTTCTAACAAGAGGACAGGGGAAAGAAAAGAACCATGGCACTCTGGCTCTCTTCCTTGGGCCTTTGTGTACATTAGTCCCTCTTCCTAGAACAACCCTGATGTAAGTTCTCTTGCCTCCCCCAGACATGGCTGGGCACTTACTCAGTTTCCTTCTACTGGCTCAGACTTCATTTCATTCCTGAAATGCTTAAATTATCCCCCTGCTCTCATGTCTCCATGATGCATTTCTTTGTGATACTGAAACATGGCATATGTTTCCCTTTCAGAGCACAGGCAAACATATGTGGTTCATTTAAGAATTAAACATTGCTAATAACATGATAGCTAAGCTATAACTCACAGTGCCACTCACTGTGCTGAGCTCTTTCCTTACATTATCGTATTTAGCCCTGGACAGAAGCTGTATGACATAAGGCATTATTATTTCCCCCCCTTTTACAGATGAGGAAATTGAGGTTAATAGTGATTAAACAACTTGTTGAAACTCACAGAGTAGAAGTAGTAATAGAAGATTAATACCAGATCTTTCTGATTCCAGAGGGTGGAGTTAAGTGAACAAACACCGATAACATGGTCTCAAAAATGGATAGAGACAGCATGACTTTTTAAAACAACCAGCTCTGTGAAATAACTTAAATTTTGGTGGAAAAAAGAAGACACAGTTATTTGAATGAAACTCTTTAGTACAATTTTAATTTTTTTCCTCAAATGATATACAGCACCATTTTTTGCCAAATGAACAATTGCTAGTAGGATCTACCCATTAGGTGTTTGTTGATTGCTTGTTAACAAGTTGGCCATATGCCTAGTGTTGTCTTCCGTGGTTATCCTTAACCAGAAGTGCTGAATATTAAAGGTGAAGGTAAAACTAGCTTTGGGAATTAAGAACATCCAGAAGCACATAGAATCAAAGTTCAAAATTCTTTTGTTAAATTTGGATTTTGTTTAGAGGTAAATTCAATGAGAGTTATCAAAGAAAATTTCAGATTGCATTACGAGAAAGGAGAAAAGAGAATTCTGAAATGTAAACCAGTTATGAGATCAAAAGTCACCGATATTTTGTACTACTTGGTGATATTTGTTACCAAAACTTAGACTAATGTGGTTAAAGCAATTAGGATCTTTAAGAAATAGAGAAGATGATTATCTCCGTATTGGATTTCAGAAAGCATTCACTGCTCCAAAAGTACCTCTCGGGCATGGTTTCTGATTTTTAATATTTTATAAACAGAGCTTGTGCCCTGGATTTAAAGCTTTAATCCTGTCAACATGCAAATATCCCTGCAAGAGGGGGTGCATTGCTGTGATTGACCCTGAGAGGTGCCATCCAGATCCCCCTTCATGGAAGAACCTGCCGTTCATCTATGGAGATGTCCTCTGTTGATGTTCCAGGAGTTAGCATCTTCAGGATTTGCCTCAGCTCAAGAGTACACCCTAGTCCAAGGTCACATCCTTCCTCGGCAGTCCTCATTGGTGACTGAACATGGACAAGTGTAAAGGCCTTGCCATTCACACTGACACTGGGCAACCAAGAGGAGCAATACTTGCTCCTGAGTTCCTCGGTAGGTTGGCCAAGGCTTTCTGTGGTCTGTGTACAGTTTGACTTCTCCCTCTGCTCAATCCTGCTTCTGCCCTTTTCCTTTCACGGGTGTTGATCTCTAATAACAGTCTTGTACCCCCAAACTGCATTTCAGCATGTGTTCTGAACAATTCTGAGAATTGCTTTCCTGAGAGTAGCTAAGATGGAAAAGGAGAACAAGGAAGCAGGGAGAGGAGGAGACGAGGTAGAAGAGAAGGAGGAGGGAGAAACTGACAATGCCAGATGCTTACTACCTTAAGGAGGATTGTCATTAGGAGTGAGAAAGGACACAGGAAAGGAAAGTTGGGAATGTGCAAAGCAATCTTCACCTACTTACTAATTTCACTCAAGCCAGCTCTGGGTATCAGAATATATAAGTAGAATAACATGGAGGGTTTTTTGTATTTTCTCTAAAATACTGCTATTTTCCAATTTTTAAGCTGAAAATGGATATTGACAACTAGAAAAAAATTTGAGGATCTACAAAAGGAACCACATTTATTTGTACATTCAAAAAATAGATTCTAGACATTGTTCTATGTACCTGAAATACTAGGTACTAGTAAACAGGATTGAGTTAATACCCTCATGGAGTTTATAATCTAGAGAAAAGATAATAAAGAACTTGGTTTTCTAACCCCAAGAAGATAGTCCATGGACTTATGTGAGCCTTTTCCTAAAACAATAATGATCAACTAACCATTCTTTGAGGAACGAGTAGGGAGAAATAGATTTTATTTGTAAACTCTTCTGAGGAAGAGTTTTCTGCCAAGGGGGGGAGTTAAATATGGGGAGAAGTTACTCATGGTGGAAGTCTTTAAGGAGTAGTTAGTTTTACCTGTAGAGTATTATTGCAGTTTGGTTATAAATTGGTGATGGGAGAAGAGACATACACTCAGTGATAACTTCCAACATTCACAGAAGTTAAGTAGTTTGCCCCTGGTCACTAATCAACTAAATAATCTAGTTAGGACTCAAACTCAGAAAATCCACTTGAGACGTCAAACTCATCTACCGTGAGGTAGTACTGTGTGAGGGTATTAACTCCATCTGCCTCCTCAAGATACAGCAGGAGGATTTTGGTTTTAAGAAGATTTGGAATCATCTGTTCATGCCATTTTCATGCTTAAAACTTCTCTATTGCTGTCATGAAACTAGTCTTAGGACCATAGGGTACCCCATCTTACGGGCCATTCCTTTGACTTTTAAGCAACTTTCCTTTTATCAGACCAAAACATCCTCCTTTATTTCCCTCCTTGTTTTTTATAATATAATCCTGCCCTTCTCACCACTGCACACAGATCAACCATTTGCTTATCTGACCCCTTCTACATTTTTCTTCCTCCAGGGTGAACTCCACAGGGCTTTTCACTGTACCCCATAAAACACAATTCGGTTTTGTGGTTACAGCAGAACAGTCCTGGTTTGAGTCCTGGATCTGCCTTTAAACTAGTTATCTAACCAATCTACACCTCAGTTTATTCATCTATGAACAGGGAGGATAACAGTACTTCACAGAATTGTTGTGAGAATTAAAATATGTAGTGCATGTTATAGAGTGTGTATTCTATGCACTACAAACATGTAAGTAAGTGCTCAAAAAATGCCAGTGATGAAAATTTTTGGTCTCCAGAACTTTGTCTTCTGGTCACTTTTCCTCTGAACAGCCTCATTTATGTCTCTTAATTTAGATACTATTTTCCCATCAATGCATATTTTTTTAAGTGGCCAGATTTTTTTTTTTTCTGTTCAAACATGTAACATTCTAAAGAGCAGAGCTTGGAAGCATGTACCATGTCTCATAGGCAACTGATGAAACTTAGTGGGCCCCAGGCCTGCTGAACCTTCCATGCCCCGCTTTCCTGCTGCTTCATCTGTGAACACTGCAAAACCATCTTGCCAGCAGTCAGCACAGTTGGAGACCAGTCTTGCTTTTACTAGTCGCTTCAAACCATCGTATTAAGGCTATAAATAAAATAATATTATGGTTCTCATCTGGTTGCCTTGTTAGAATAAACTGAGAGAAATTGTAAATCAATATTTAGCATAATTTCTGAGATCTGGAAGGTTTTGATGCAAATAAAAAAGAATGAAGAATGTAATATAAAATCATTTATATGATACCCCTTATAAATCACCCCCTATAAAGTGGCAGGCTGCAGAGACTCATGGTCTAATTTTAGTTGGCAAAGAGTTTTCTTATAAAGGAATGGAAAATAATTGACCCTCATGTCAATTATTTTTCTCTATTTGTCTTTCTCCAAATTTCCTCAAAAGGATATTTTGCTGCCTCTCTGGGAAGTTTTTTTCCCGAATGCAATTTGTAGCACACTGCAAAGGCACGATTTGGCCATAAAAACAAAAACAAAAATAAAAACAAAAAGCCCCAAACTAGCATTGTTAGTAGGATCATCCACACGGAACATTCTGCATTTAAAAAAAGCCAAAATACATAAAGCATCCTTTTAAACTCTTTTGTCATAGACTGCTTCCAGTTATTGTCCTGAAGCAGAAGAAAAGAAAGGTTATGGTCCTCACACGTGGATTTTTAAAAATGATATGTAGCAAGGAATTGGGCCAATATATTTTGTTTTCATTAACTGATTTATTTAATCATGCAACAAATATTGGCTGAGTTTGTGACGGTTTACTGTGTGCCTGGCTCCATACCACACCTTGTGGGAGAAATACAGGAAAGAACATTATATGCATCTAAAGGTAGTGGTTATACATGGATGAAAGAAATTCCAGTGGAAGGCAGTGACATAAGGACCTAGGAAAGGGATAGGTACAATTCTAGGGAAACTCCTGTGACATTCTGGCATCTTCTTTTTGAGGCCTTTGATTTGGGTTCACTGATGAACAATGCCAGATTTTAGAACCTCAGTTTCCTGAATGTAAAATGAGGGAGTTGGCTAGATCCTATGTGGTTATTTCCACATGTGAATGTCTATAATCCAATGATGTAGTAGCTTCAAGTAAATATATTTCCAGGCTAGTAAATTTAGATCACCCACTTCAGGAAGTAGTCCCAGCATTTTACTTCATGGTGATAATTGTTAGGAGAAGAAGATTGAATTCTCCAGGGTCATGTTTCTTGTAAGGGGTAGAATTAGAATTGGACCCCAAGTCAAGGGCTCGTGGGAGTGGGCTCGTTCTCTTGCACTCTTGTCCTTCCATCTTCTGCCATGTAATGGCTGTTTTGTCCCACTGAACCTGTGGCTGGAGTCACTCAAAAGTGACAGCAGGAGAGTTCTCACAAGAGAGTGCCATAAACTGTCCAGAGATAGGGCTGGTTGGGATTCCAGAGAAAGAAGCACCAAACGCCAGAGTGATCAGTCCAACGCATTTATTAGAGGAACAGAGTGCTGTAGCATCTCCTTGCAATGGGCAGGAGAGAAAAAGAATGTGCTACCTGGGTACGTCCACGGTGAGGGGGTCAGGACATGGAGTCTATATGAAGGTTTAGGAAATTTGGCTCAGGGCTGGGGCCAGTTTCTTATCTGTGCCTGGGAATGTTCAAGGACCCAGTTTGGGTTCAAGCCTGCTGGGAAATCTTGCAGCTGGCTGAGATACAAAGCAGTCAAGGTACTCTGTGATTTTCAGTGAGGACACAGAAAGAAAGCTGGGGAACTGGGGATCCTACAATAATGCAGCAAAAAGGCCCTCAACAGATAATGACACCTTGATCTTGGACTTCTCAGCCTTCAAAACTGTGAGAAATAAACTTCTGTTTTTATAAATTACCCAGTCTGTGTTATTCTGTTATAGTGGCGTGGAACAGACTGAGACACAGCCTGATCACTGTCACATTCAGCATCCAGTGTTTCTGCTCCCTGGTGTGTGGCATATGGGAGAAACTTCACAGTAGGCAGAATGGCCCCCAAAGATGTCCATGCCTTAGTCCTCAGAACATGTGAATATGCTCCTTTACATGGAAGAGTGGCAGGTAAAATTAAGGCTGCTAATCAGCTGACCTGAAGATAAGTAGATTATCCTGAATGAATCTAGGTTGGCCCTATGTAATCACAAGAGTCCCTAAATGGAGAAGAGGGAGACAGAACCAGAGAGATGGCATTGTGAGAAAGACTTGACCAGCCGTTGCTGGATTGGGCAGTAAAAGGGTGCCAAGACCCAAGGAATGTGGGCAGCTTTTAGAAGATTGAAAAGGAAAAAAATGGATTCTCCTTTAGAGCCTGCAGGGGGAATGCTGCCTTGATTTTAGACCAGGGAGACCCATTTTGGAATTCTGACTTTCAGAACTATAAGGTGATAAATTTGTGTTGTTTTAAGCTACTAGTGTGTGATAATTTATTACAGCAGCAATAAGAAACTAATATAGACTTCATTAATTCAGAAGAGCAAAATCACAATTTGGGTTGCATAAAACTAACCTGGTTGTACAAAAATTATTTTTTATTTTTCTTTGAACAAGTTTGCTAGAGAAATTTTTTAGTGTAAAGCATATTGCAGGAATATATATTTAAGAGGTCAACTGACTTAAAGATTTTAGCACATTGTTTTTATGCTAGTGATTTGGCTAATTATAAAGGAAAATTATATATTTGTTTATTTAAGCCTATAGAAATTTTCATTTAAAATTTTCTTATCTCTTTTCTTGAGAATTGATGGAATTACATCTCTTGGTGAATATTTCATGATTCAGATTTTTCTATTTCTTGGCATCCTCCAGCCCCCACCTTAGCAAGATTTGGTTAGTGGTGTTCACGATGATTTATTGTATACTATCAGAAGCAAATTTTAGGTTATATGATTTGTGGCAAGTGACTTAAACTAAGACTTGTTTTCCTCAACCTCAAAATGGGGATGATTATACTTTTTCTTATGGACTGCATGTTTGTACCTTTCTAAAATTCATGTGTTGAAACTCTAATCCCCATTGTGATGGTATTTAGAGATGGGGCCTTTGGGAGGTAATTAGATCATGAGAGATTAGTGCTCTTATAAAAAGAGACATGAAAGAGCTTGCCTGTCTCTCTGTTCTCTGCCATGTGAGCACACAATGAGAAGATGGCCATTTGTAAACCAGGAAGAGGACTTTCACCAAGAACAAAACCCTGATTTTGAACTTCTAGCTTCCAGAACTGTGAGAAATAGTGTTTGTTGTATAAGCCACCCAGGATATGGTATTCTGTCATAGCAGCCCAAATAGACTAAGATAGAAATTGGTATTGAGAGTGGGGTGCTGCTATGACAAATACTGATAAATGTGCAAGTGGCTTTGGAATTGGGTAATGGGTAAAGTCTGGAAAGGTTTAGAGGTTCATGCTAAAAAAGAAAGCCTAGATTGCTGTGAAGGAATTTTTAAAGTTGATTCTGGTGAGTGGTCAGGAAAAAAGAGGAAGACTGGAGAGAAAGACCCTCCTCTTCTTAAAGAATACATAAATAATCATGCATAGAATGTTGAAAGGAATATGGATAATAAGGGTCATTCTGATGAGGTCTCAAATGGAAACGAGGAACATATTATTTGAAACTATAGAAAAGACGATCCTTGTTATACATTGGCAAAGAACTTGGCTGAATTGTATTCATGTCCTAGTGTTTTGTGGAAGGCAGAACAATTGAGGCAGAGGGAGGTAGAGTCACTTGCTCCCAGTTATGGAGCCGGTAATGTTGGCACCATGCTGGAGTTGTAACTGCTGTATCCCTTTCCCTCCCGAAGGATCGACAGTGTGGAATGGGCAGTATAGGGCGAGGAGGTTGGAGTTAAATGGTGCTTCAGGACAGAAGAAATGATCTATCAGTGTGACGCATGAAGAAATGTGGCCTTAATTAGGTTTTCCTAGGACTGACTCACATTAAGCAATAATCTTGTTTTGGAGCTTTTCCATTGTAGGAAGGTGGAAGAGCTGTGATAGATATTGTTCATATTCCAAAGGCCTAAAAGGATTAAAATGAGACTATGTGTGTGGAAGTGCTTTGCAATCTGCAGAATGGGATATGGATATCATACTCCTTCCCCAGCTCAGGGCACCCTGTCTGACATGGAGACATTCAGTAACTATTTGTGAATGAATAATCTTATGATTCAGAAAGAAATAAAGTATATATACACATACACAGCATGTACATGCGTATTTCCCCACTAGATTGTGAGCTCCATGAGTGCAATGTCTGTGCCATTTCTGTGTCCCCAGTGCCTTACAGAATGACCTAAAATAGTCAGTACTCAATAAATATTTGTGATTAATAACTAGTATGGTGCCTCTCATTTTAGTTGGGGTCTTTATGGGACAGACTTTTTCTCTTTGGGGCCAGATGGAGGGATTGATAGGAATCACTGACTTATTACCAGAGAGCCCTGTTTGTAAATTCTACATGGTGGGAGGCAAGGGTTTGAGGGTTAAGTGTTGAAAAATGGCAGCAGGGAAGATGACACCCCCAGTGGCTCAGCTGCAGCTCCTGTAATCTGCAGAGCCTAAAAGGATTGGGGTTTGCATTGAAGTGGGGGAAAAAGGACCCAGCACAGGGACAGTGTTCACCCAGTGACCAGGGGATGCATAAACAGTCTTGTCCATCATGTAAAGAAGCAAACATGTTAGACTGGTCTGGCCAGTGAGTTGTGGGGCTTGGTGTGAACAGTGTGTCCGGTGAGTAATATGGTGACGATGGCATGGTGGTCACTGTGACCAGTGGAGTTGTTGATGGACAGGGAGCAGGGGAGGATCTCAGGGCTGAAGCACTGTGACCCGGAAGTCCAGCTTCGACAACAGACGCAAAGAGTAATATACGAAAGGAATGGAGTGTTCGAGGTGCAGCACTGTCACCCAGCCCAGAGGAAGGTGACCTGATCTGGCCTGTGGTGATGCCAAGTGCAAGGGAAAGAAAAGTGGAGGGAAAGTGACAGTGAATGCAGCAGCCAAAGGCAGAAATATTGGAAAAGCTCTGCTAACCTAAGTTTGCATCTGGGTCAGTAAAGCTCTTGTCATTGAGTAAATGCAAAGAGAGGCTACAAGTCCACACCGCGCAAGTGTGAGGAGGACCGTGGCAGAAAGGATCAGACAGTCAATGGTGTGGTTGAGACACTGGCCCACTCTGACCCTCTCCCTGGTAATGGAGTCTTGATGGTCAGAAAGAGGGTGACATAGGTATACACTGGGAATGTTTGTATTGACCATTTTACCAAATCTGTATGTAATTTACTCTAGTGCAATTTCTTGCTCTCAATTTGTTGATCTAAAGTTTCAGTTAAGAAAACTGTGGGCATTGTCTGACAAAGAAATAACTGAGCTCTGATGGATCGTGCTGGTTATTATTCATCCGTGTTACCAAGGCCAGTCGTATGATGATAGCTGTGAAAGGAATTGCTTTATAAATGGCATTCTAACCAGGGATCTGCGTTTATTCCCAAATAGGACAAGGAGAGACAACTGGTGTGTACAAAGGTTGCATGCCAACTGGACCTACTGGACCTTTCAGTAAGGCTTGAGGGGCATCATGCACATGTGTTCATTTAGCAGGAGCCCAAGAGAGCAGAATTAAAATTAGGTGGTGCCAGAACTGGCTAAGCATTGTTACTAGGACCTAGATATTAAAGAAGTTACAAAGGCTGAATTAAAAGAATAGGATAATTTATCAGTCATTAGGGAAGGTGAGGTCCGTGTTACCCCAACTTTTTGATCCTGCTTCATTTAATTAGGATTTTAGCACTCTCAGCTATTCCAAAACTATTGATTTTTTTTTAAAACTTGAGCCTCAAAAACAGACAAAAGACTATATATGATATCACTCTAATGATTTATCTTAAGAATCTGTGAACTGTGGAATCGTGATTGTTAGGACTGAGAGACACCTGCTCACCTTTCTGAAATAAGGAGCTGAAAAGATATTCTGAGATTTAGAAAGGGTAAGGTATACAATGTTGACCTTTTGGAGACAGGAAACCTTTGATGAACTATAGGACACCAAGACAGTTCATTTAAAAGATGGTTTCAAAGCATTATCTGGGGCTGGTTTTCTATGTGCTTTACTGAAGCTCTTGGGTTGTCTTTTTACATAAACCCGGCGAAATAACGGTTTCCGCAGTTGTTCGTATGTCTGCAACCCTCATGTGGCACCTTGGCTTCTAAGCTTTGTGACGGCTTTTCAGTCTCTTTTGTGGACAAAATTAAACTTTTCTTACCATTTGACAGCATGGAACTTTCCTGCAATGGGTTGTTAAGGAGAAAAGAGACAGGAAGAGGTCACCAATACCATCTCCATGTAATTAAGGCAGTGCAAAGAGCTAAATAAAATTGTTGCTAATGACATTTACTCAATTCCACAACATGAGTCCTTGCTCTGGTCTTGGAATAAGTTAAAGATCAGCTATGCATAAAATGTACAGATTGTAAACCTTTGTTGCAGGTAACAGGGCATGCACTTTTTAAAAAGGCAGCTTTACTTTAGGGCTGTGTTTGGGTTTGCTTGTTCTCTTTTTCTCTCTGCCTCTTTCTGTCTCCCTCTGTCTGTCTCTGTCTGTATATATATCAAATATATACACACAATAGTCCCCCCTTATCTAAAGTTTCACTTTCTGTTTTTTCAATTACCCGTAGTCAACTAGTCCAAAAATATTAAATGGAAAATTCCAGTAATAAACAATTTGTAAGTTTTAAATTGCATGTCATTATGAGTAGCCTGATGAAATCTCATGCCCTCCCACTCTGTCCTGCCCGGGATGTGAATTATCACTTTGTCGAATGTATCCATGCCACACTACCCACCCCCTAGTCACGTAGTAGTTGTCTTGGTTACCAGTTTGAAAAAGCACAGAAAATATAGGGTTCAGCACTATCCATGGTTTCAGGCATCTGTTGGAGATCTTGGGATGCATCCCTCATGGATAAGGGGGAACTACTGTATATACTAACATTTATGTATATGTATTTGTATGAATGTGTATGTACATGTGCACATGTATCATACATGTATGTGTATGTTTTTGTAAGGCACAGAATAATTAATAAGGAATAGGTTAAAACAGAGAAAATAGGGCTCAACATTGATTTACAGACTGAGATTGACCATCTACGAAGGTATAGCATGTAATCGAGGAACCAATTTATCCTCTTTTATCTCTTAAAAGACCCTAAAAATCAAAATGAATCTATGAATTATTTTTTTTTGGATCTGGAATTACTGAAACTGTTTTGATATATATGAGAGAGTTAACACTTCAAAAATGCTGAGCTTAAACTTAGAAACTTAGACCAGTAAAAATAAGTTCCAAACAAAATTGTGTTTTTATTTACTGGACACATTATTATTTAGGTACACAACAAATGACATCAGTAAGGATGCACTATATTGGCCTTCCAATCTAGCAGAAAAGACTAAGAAATAAACAATTACATATTGTGTGATGTGAAGTGTAATGAGGATCTTACGGGAGTAGGGTGGAAAGCAAAACAACACACCCAGCACACATCAGGAAGTATGTTTCCTGGGAGAAGAGATGCCCGTGCACCACGGGGGCTATCCACTGGCCGACAGGTGAGCAAAGGGCCTTCACAGTAGAGTGATGACTGTGTCGTATTCTGGACATGACAGAGAGCAGGTAAGTTTCAGTTGCCAGCGTTTAGGGTGTGTAATGAGGGTCTGAAGAGTCCATTGAAGGAGCCGCTGCTTTTCCATCAGGCCTCCTTTCGAAGCCTTTTCTGACAACTGGAGCTGGCAGTTACGTTCTCTGTGTTTCCAAGACTTTTTGCATATTTCTATTACTGGACTTTTTCCACGTTTAATTGTTCATGTCTGATTTCCATACTTGTCTGTAGGATAACCAATGTCAGAACTGTCTCCGGTTTTTACCATAAGACATAGAAAATAGTAAGTGCTCAATACGTGTTAATTAAACACATTCCGGAATGACTGGCTGGCTGGATGAGTGAATGGTTATGCCCAGGTTGGGGATGAGAAAGTCAAGAATTTCCTTGGTTATCAAGCAGCCCTCATAAAATCTTCATGGTTCTATTTTTCTATTTCAGATTACTTGCAGCATATGATAGCCTTACTGATAAACACCTGGCTGGATATTTTAACAATACAAGGATAAGGCGGCATCTCTTGAGATCAGGGCTGGTAAGATTTGGTTTACTTTCTACATACTTTCTTGTTTCGTTAAGTCCAGTAATTTCATACCTTTACAGGTTTCCTCTTTGAACTAATCAGTGACATCTTTCTCCTCCTCATTTTAGAAAAATTCCTTCCTTTCTAAAGTTCTGATTTATCTATCTGAGGCTGTTTCAAAAGTTGGGAAGACAGGTCTCACTGACTGCTAACGAAACTTGTAAGTGATTGAGGAGAAGGCCCTCTGAGTTTCCAATAGCACGTTTCATTTATTTGTTCATTCATTCAACACACATTTATTGGACATATTCTGTGAGTGAGAAACTGTTAGGGATTAAAGATCAAGAAGACTACAGTCTTCAGAAAAAATATTATTTTTAATGTTCACAGAATATGGTGTGGAAGATATGACCAGTTCAACATTTCCCCTTGAGTTTTTAAAAGTTTTTATTTTCTGTGATGATTTATTGATATAGTTTCAAAACTATTCTTTTCACAAAATTTCCATCCCCTAAATGTATATAATGTGAAAACCTTTCAAAAATATTATAGTTTTCCATTGAAAGAAAGGGGTGTGGTTATAGAAAGCAGTTAGCTGTTTAGCTTCTTGAAACACAGTGGGTTTCCTTAACTATTGTTGTCATGGTGTTGAAAGGACGTGCATTGAGCTTCTAATTGTTGTTTATGTGCTTGGCATTCTAGCTGATAGATCTCAGAGAGCTTGCTTTTCCACTCCCGAGGCTTTGTTATTAGACAGAACTGACTGAAACCTGGCTCTGCCATTTATAAGACTTAGAATCTTAAGCAAATCTTACTCTCTTAACTTTTTCAGCCCCAACTTCCTAAATTGTAAAATGAGGATAATGATACCCAGCCCTCAAGGCAGGGTCTTACTTTGTCACCCAGGTGGAAGTGCACTGGCATCATCATAGCTCACTGCAACCTCAAACTTCTGGGGTCAAGCAATCCTCCTGCCTCAGCCTCCTGCATAACTGGGACTACAGACGTGTGCCACCATGCCCCGCTAATTTTTACATTTTTTGTAGAGACGGGGTCTTGCTATGTTGCTCAGGCTGGTCTCAAGCGATCCTCTCACCTCAGCTTCCCAAAGTTCTGAGATTACAGGTGTGAGCCACTGTGTCCAGCCTTCAGGACTGTTGTGGCAGTTAGAGGTGTGCAATAAGTGGGTGTTGATATTATTGTTACTAATAACATCACTGCTTTGGATAATGGTCTGTGAGCTTCATGTACAAATGGGAAGGACTTTGTATTTACTTACCAGCATCATTAACAAGCACTTATTTAACACTGCATGGAAACTCAAACAAGAAAGATACAGCCCTTTTTCTAGAATGCTGGTTCAAATATAGGTCCTCAACCAGCGTCATCTGGGAACTTGTTAGAATACACAGATGCGAGAGCTTTACCCCAAACCTATTGAATCAGAAGCCCTGGTGTGGGGCCTGTTAGTTTTTCAACAAACCCTCCAGGTGATTCCAATATAAGGTCAAGTTTAAGAACTGCCCTATAGAAGCTTCCAGTCCAGTTGGGGAGATCAGGTGTAGTCCCAGAGAAGAGATAACAATGACACATGTTCACTGCCAAGGAAATGGCAGTCAGGATGTTATAACATTTTCCTCTAATTTGCCACATGACATGATAGTTCATGGATAACGCATTCAGAGACTAGCTGGTTTATTTGTAATTCCAAGCACTTTCTATAACCACACCTCTTTCTTCCATTGGAACAATGTATTTATTTAAAAAATATTACCAATAACTCATCACTTGTGGCATAACTCTAGGTGATCTCAATAGTCCTGTATGTTGCAACAGTGTTAAAAAAGTACAATTAGCAAAATTAAGAATAAAATTATTAAGAAATATATAGCTTGCATTTAACCTCAAGAAGAGAGCAGAGTTTAAATAAGTGGAAAACAAGAGATGAACAATTCAGAAGGATAACACCTTTTGTTTATAGGTGATAGAGAAAAATATAACAAATACGCTCATAAGAAAGATTAAAAGAAAAGAGAAATAAGTAAATAAAAAACAGAAACTGCCACTCCTGGGACTTGTAATGATGCCAATTGAAACCAATATTGAATACCTTCTATCTATAGTACTGCATAATATGCAAAATTCTGAATCACAACAAATTAAATTACGTTCTGGGCTGGAGAGCGGAAGAAGAAAAAGCAGTGGGAAAACAAAGTAATGAAACCAATTATTTTTCAAACAAACTGATAAGATATTCTCTGCAGCTCGCATATTTGCCCTTCAGAGTATTTCCTGTGAGATCATCAGTCCTGTGGTCGCTGCTCCTGTCCATTGTTTCAAGGTAGCACCCCACCCTCTTCTCCCGGGAAAGTGTTCAAAAAAAGAAATGAAAAGAACACCTGGGTTCCATCAAGGGAAAATTGTTACTCTAATGAAAACCTTGTTTTAAACGTCAAGTACACCACCTGCGTGTGTTTTCACAATGATGGGTATATAAGACTGTCTTTCTCCTTTTTGCCTTATGAAATATTCATTAACAAGGAAAGTGTATCAGCCATAGTGGTATACTCCTTTAGGCTTAGAAGATACTGCCATATTCTCCCTCTCCCTCTCCCTTCCTTCCTTCCTTTCTTTCTTTCTCTCTCTCCCCCTCCTCCCTCCCTGCCTCCCTGCCTCCTTTTTTTGGTAACTAACAACACATTTCTACTTTGTATTTCTACGTATGTTTTATTTATTCATGACAGATCACAAGAAGTGGAAGAATACTTTCTGAAAAAGAATACAAACTAAATATCATGAAGCGAGATCACCAGAAATATATCCGAGAGTGCTTAGCACAGGCTATTTTCCATAAGGTTCTTGATATGGAGGTACAAATATTTACTATTTTCTTTATAATTGATATTTTCTAATATGATAATTAATAATGCTTTTGTACCCAGAAAGTGGAGAAATTTTTTCTGTATTTCATTAAAAAGGAAATGGAACAAAGAAATACTGTATATCTCTCTGGGCAGCCGGCAGCCAGGAGGCTAGTGTAAGCTTTTCTTCATTTCAGTTGGGGAAAAATATGGATATCATTATATATTTTGTGATATTTAATTCTCCAAATGTAGATTTTTAATCCACAATGGCTACTCTAAAACATACCAGCCCTCACCATCTGTACCTCAATTTTCATTTTCTAAAAAAAAAAAGCGACATCTGTTTAAATATCAGTAATTCCACAGCCATGAATTATTTCAGATCTGTTATTCTTTTAAGGCTCTGAAGCTCAGCCGTATGTTAAGTTTCAAGAAATAGGCATTTTAACATCTGCTGTCCCTCCTACTTTAGGACACATCGGTCAACATAGATTCACAACCCAAGCATCAACAATTTTTTTTTAATTTGACCGGGCATTTTTTATGGGATATCTAGCTAATTTGATAAATTATTTCAGCCTTGCTCCATAGAACTTGTAGTTTCAAGCATGAACAGCATTTTAATCTCTGTGAAAAAGTATGTCACTTCTTGGCTTGACTATACAGCAGTAAATCAGAAGACTTGGCTGGCAAAACCATTGACCCGTAAGTGCAGTAAACATTTATGAACAACTGTAGGTTCATCGGTAAACCAATACTAAGTGCAATGCCACTGAAAATATTTATTATTATGCTACCATTATAGTGAGCAAGTGGAGTGTTTACTGAAGGTGTGTATAATCTGTTAATTTAGGAATTCATTTTGTGCTTTATATCATGTGCATGAATAACATAGAATCATTGTTTATGTCCCTCAAATTCACTTGCTTATAAGTCTTAGTTGCAACTCTTCAACTCTGCTAAAAAAATAAATAGTACAGCATAAAATTTACCTATACCTAGTCTCAAACATAATCAACAGGCACTGAGTTCAGTATTAGCCTTGATCCTTGAA
The DNA here is from genome assembly GCA_963575035.1 of Avahi laniger. Lineage (NCBI taxonomy): Eukaryota > Metazoa > Chordata > Mammalia > Primates > Indriidae > Avahi > Avahi laniger. The sequence goes on along the minus strand of CAUYSK010040499.1, from coordinate 70,977 downwards.
GTTCAGTTTTCCAAAATTTTATACAATTGAAACATTGTAACACATCGTAACTGTTAAATGTGCTATTATTTAAGAATCTTTGTGCATTCTTAAAATTTGGAATAAATATCCTAGATAAATGTTAATATGTAATATACTAAACATATTTTATATATGATAAAATATATAATAATTATAAGATATTTATTAATATAATAGATCAAACAAATATTTAATTATCACACTTGTCTTACATTTAGTTTAAGCTGATGCTGTCTACTAATATTGTTGTGTTAATATTCGTGTATTCACTCATGCAGCAAGCAGTAATTGCAGGTTTACCATGTGCTGGTGTGAGGCTATGTGTTGTAGCTGTGAGATATAATTTTTAAAAAATACTGTAGAAAGTGATTGAGTGCTAGAGGAAAGGAACAAACAGACCAAGCTCAGAAAAGAAAGGATGACTTTCCCCTGTGCGAGTCAGAGGAAGCTAACAGAGGTCCTGCTGTTTGAACTGCTCCTTGAAGACCAAGCGGGAGTTCCTGGGGAAACACAGAAAAGGCATTCCAGAAGTATGAAGTTGCAGAAGTGTGAAAGGATGTTGCAAATGGAAAGGAAAGCTCTCTGAGGCCAGACTGCACAGTGGATTGGTTGGAAGAAGTGGCAGGAAGTGACATTATCCAACAGGGTGGGGCCCGGTTTTTGGAGAGCCTTAAATTCCCAACAAAGTTTGGGGTATAGGCGATGAGGTAATGAGACATTTTTTCAGCAGGGGAGTGAAATAAATGAGCAGAGCTGTTTTAGAAAGATGATGTTACTAAAAATGTGGAAGATGGATTAATGAGCTGGAAAAGATTGGAGGTGGGAGGTCAATTAGGAAGCTATTGCCAAAGGGTGAAGGCTAACAGCAGCAGCAGTAATGCTGGGAGATGCAGCTGTCTACAGAGAAATTGGACAGGGAGAAAGATTGGAGCTGACCGAAGAGGGAGCGGTGAGGGAGAAGGGGCCCAGAGCAACTGAGGTTCTAGCCTGGTTGGTCATATGTGCACCACAGATCAGGAACCAACATGGGCTGGAAAGAAACCTTCAAGTGGTGAGAAACATGCCTGACAGAATAGCGTTCTAGAAGCCCGGCGGCTGTCACAAGCTGCAGTGGGTAAATAAGGTGAGCACTGGGAACAATGGAAATCGAGGCTGATCCCGAAGACAAAGACATTGCGTGGCAGTGAGTAGTTTCAGCCATGGTGAAGAGGGGTCCCTGGTGGGGGTGACTGTAGTGAGTTGGAGATAAATGGAAGGTGGAAAGTGGTTGATAGTGAGTTTAATAGTTTGGTGATAAGTGGCTGAGTGATCAGAGGAAGCGGGAGAGAGGAAAGGGAAGTGTCAAGATGCGGATTGATGATACTTAGGCAGGAAATGATTGAGTCCGCGGGGTCCCAAAGGCAGCAGGAGGGTATCAAGAACAGAGGAAAAACATTTTTCAAAGGACTAATAAATAAAACACTCACAAATGTGTCTGAATAATTTCAAAATGAATTGTAAGCAGATTGTTTTTACATGAGGTTTCTTTTTAAAGTATATTTTATTTTATTTTATGTTTTATTTGAAAGTATAGAATAATGTATTACAGAAAATCTGGAAAACACACAAAAAGCATAAAAAAGGAAAATAATCACATGGAATTCCTTCTTTCAGAGATAACTGCTAACACTTCAGGTTCAAATTACAGCTGTCCCATTGATGGATGTATGACCTGGGGCAAGTTTATGATTCCCTGCCTCAGTTGTTTTGTTTGTAAAATGGGACTGCTTTGGCAGTTAGAGTTGTTCAAGAGAAATGAGGTAGCAAAGAACCTTCCTAGCATAGGGACAGACACAATGTGAACTTGATCAATTAAATTGTATTTCTGTGAAATTCTGGATCCTGCTTTTTTCCTGCATTGTGTGCATTTTCTATTTTTAAACAAAATCTTTATGAACCTTATTTTAAAGATTGATTATATTTTATTTCATCCAGGATGTGCCGAAATTGTAACCATTCTCCTCGAAGTTTATATACATCTGCATTTTTTGCTTTGAAGGAAAAAAAACAAAAAACTTTCAGACAGCAACTTTGTGCATAAAATATTTTTTAAAATTATTGTTCAGATTACCCCCAGGTTTAGAAGTGAAATTTACTGGTTAAAGGTTATGAACACTTTTAACTGTCTAATATTTGTTGAGAATTGGATTTCCAAATAGTTGCACATTGGTGCCGGTGATTCTTCTCCAGCTCGATGGCAACAGGGGTAATTGAGGGTATAGTTAGCTATTGGATTTATTTTCCTTTAAAAAATTAATTTTCTACAACTGATATGATTCTCTTCTTTTTCTTTCCTGTATGCTTAGCGTTACCATCAGCTTGAAATAAAAAAGAAATTGGAAACCTTAGCTAGGAAGGAGAGAATTCAGAGATTTAAGGTAAGGAGCCACATAACTCTCTTTTAATTCATAATATTATTTTATGATTTCAAAAACTAGTGATACTATTATTCCCTGGGGCACCTTACTTTTGGGTAACACATAGGTGAGGTCAAATGATGGTTCCACTAAGCCTAAATCTTGGCCATCATCTTTATAGAGGGTCATAACAAAAATAGGAGCTATTTGTGGGAAATAAATTTTAATAAGGCACAAACCTTTCAAAGACAAACTTGAAAATATTATTTTCATGTTTAAAACTTTATTTTTACATTTTCTTGTGATAGAGGCTAAAGGAATTTTGTGTGTCCTAAGGTAAAAATAGATGATAATGTTCCCAATGTGATGAAAAACAGGCTTTTTAAGAATTATTGTAGGTTTTCCAGAGTGCCAAGGGGAAAAAAAAGGAATTACACAATGACACGTTTTCACGTGAATGTGACTCTTGAAAATATGTGATGGAAAGGATTTTCTTCAGCAAAAGAAAGCATAAGGCATTTTGTACAAGGCATTTTAAAATTCTTTGTTTGTTTTCTGTTTATTTCATATGCCTTGTTTGTAGTGAACTTATGAAATACGTAAATTTGAATCCAGAGATAGATTCAATGTTTGATGGATTTCAGTTTAGGTTGGCGGTTTTACTCAGTTTTTTGTGTCATTCAAACTCACATGTTTTTCTTAATTTTCTGTGTACTGTAGTATTACAAATGTGGGGCCTAAGACGTGTTTCACAAACTGCTGAATATTTGTAAAGCTTCTGCAGAATAACTTGTCATAAAAGACAGTCATTCCCCCCTCTTGCCTGATAGACTCAAATCTATTTTATCAGGGTCAAAAGATAATCTCGTTACAAAAGTGTTATTAAATGACAGAAAATGGGTCACTTTTTCAAGATCAAAGAGTTGGTGTGTAGAGATTTGTGGTTAATTCAACTTTGCTGATATTGTCGTACATCAAGGACTGAGTCATAGATTCTGTAATTTATCTGCTTAAATGTTGATGGAGAAAAATGGTGGCTGGAAATAAAGAGTGATTCATGCTGTTGGAAGCAGTGTGAGGTGTTATGTCCATGCTCTTCCCATGCTTGCCCAGGTTACCAGACACACTGAACTAGGTACACGGGCGTCTATAGCATTGGCAGAGATTTGCTATAGACACTCCTGTTCCTTTTCATATGATTTATATTTGTAACAATTTTCACTTTATGGCTGCAGTTGATGCAAGATATATTTTAGGTCCCTTTTATTTAATACGAAACCCTTTTTGCTTACTGGCATTATTAATTATTTTTAAGGTAGAAAATTACTGCTTTCTTGTAGTCTACTGATGAGAGTAGTGAAAAATATTATGTTTTTTTGTAGTGATCATCTTAAGGCAGATTAATAAACAGTATTGCTAAGACTGAGGATACGCTGCTTTTGTAGGTATTTCGTTTAGCACAGTGAAAGCAGACTCATTTTCCTGCTTTTAACCAGCCTAACTCTCTTAACACAGCTGTGGAAACCTTCCCCAATGACCAGGGTAGTCCTCAAATGTAACATTCTTGAAAGAAATGAGAAAAGAGTCCCTTAGTCATATAGTATTTCTTACATGTCAGGCGCTAACCAAACCTCAATTACTAACTACACATCTATTCACTAAATCGCTTTCTTATTCCAGGAAGAGCATACAAGACGATTTATTGAAAATAACATGCCAAGTCTGTCTCCCCACCCCCCAGCTGGCCCAAGGACTAATCGTGGCCATAGTGTTCTGGTTGATGAAGGACCTTCCAGTCCATTAGCACTGGTGAGTCATATTAAACACTTTGTCATGCAGTTTCCTAGCTAATTAATTTATGATTTCTTATTAATCTCAGAAAGAATGCTTTCTGGGAACATGTCTGCTTAATCCTGTTAGTCCTGCTGAATGGAAACATAGTCTTATATCTGTTCAACTTTACCTCTGCCGAATGTCCCATCTCCAATCAGTATCACTTCTGCAAATCCATCTTGCTTGTTGCTGCTAGAATAGTTTTCTTCAAGTGCAGATTACTTATGTTACATACATGTCCAAATACCTTCCCTGGCTCTGTATTACCTACAGAAAAGCCCAGACTCTTTCACAGAACATTTAAGATCCTAACCCATATGACCTCAGTTTAGCTATCCCAGTATTTTCCCCCATGATTACCCTTTAGCATCCTACTGTGCAGCACAATTGAACCACTAGTTGTTCCATACACTTTCTATATTTTCTGACCTCTGGATTTTGTTCTTGCTATTCCTTCTGCTTCTACCTTATCTGCACAAATTCAATGGTACTGTTGGGCTAGATGCTAATATCTGATTTTCTTTCATTAAAATTATGTGCCAAACTTTAAGAGTAAAATAATTAAATGTGCAGAAATTCTAGTTGAAGAAGTTACACACTGATATTTTATTCCAGCTTGATTCATTTATAACCTAGAGGTGGTATTTGCTTGAAGGAAGGGAAGGTACCTTGAAATAATACAGATACAGGAAAAGATTTGCAAAATATTTACTGGAGGTTGATGGTTTAAGCTCTAACTGAATTGCTCGATTACATCTTTACTTTTGCTTTGCATGGTCTAATATATTTCCTTGTAAGCATGAACATTTTTTTGAATTGCAAAATATTTGTGGAGAAATTGCAATGCTTTCACAGATTGTTGAAGTAGGTTCATCACATACAATGTTAAGCTTTGACATTTTTCAAAGGGTAAATATATTTTGACATTTCCTGATGAACAGATCCAAGTGATGAAAAGCAACTGTCTTCCCTTTGTTGTTACTTTATTTCCAGGTTTGATTTGAGTGTATATGTATACGAATTCTTTTATTGGATGGCAAATTCACTAGACTCCCAAAAGCTTAACCTGGGTGAAACAAAAGAAACAATCAGGTGCCGTTTTCTGTCTTCCCACCTGTTTCGGAGAGGAAAAACTCTTGAAAGGCTGGCTTTCTTTTTAATTTTCCAGCTGAACACCCTCAATAAATAGTTTATGATACAGTCAGGAGATCTTAATGTGACAGGAGTGAGAAAGTAATTTAAAAATTACAGGAAACACTGACACCAGCACTTAAAAAATTTTTCTCTCTGGTAAGCCAGGATTCTTCACTTGGTCACCCCTGATGGTGCTTTTGCACCTTAAGGGATACCTACTGTGGTCTTGGAATTGTAGTTCCCATTTTGCAGAAATTCAAGTTCCCGTTTTTGTTTTGCCAACCTGGATGCATATTCTTTAAATTTGACTCCTGACCTCCAAGTGCTACCAAGATGAAGCTTTCGGGTATTGCCATTCACTTTTTCTTTTTTAACTTTCTTGAGCGAATAAGAAAAGCATGCAGTGCAATGTTAGTGCACTTGGTCGCTAATTGCACCTAAACTTTCAAAATAGCACACAGGCTTTTAGCTGCACTGCTCCCATTAAAACTGTGGAAAGTCATTTCGACTCATTCTGCATATGCTTGGAAAATTCACCCCCAGAGATCTTCTGCTAAGAATTAGAAATGCTCAGCTAAGCTGAGTAATCACCAGGTAGTCAATTTCAATTCATTTTCCGGTGCAGTTTTGAGAATGTTAAGCTACAGTGCCATATTTATTCCAAGAAAATATATTTCAAACAATTTAAAATATAGCAAATATAAGGTGGCTTCTGATGTGAGCTACAACAGTTTGTAGCTCACAGCTGTTAGTTAATGGTGCAGATTTGTTTTTAGAGATAAACGTAATCAGTTAAACATTTGACTGCCACATTCATCTAACCGAATGATATCTGTATGCAAATTTGGGGAAGTAAAATTTAGAGCACAGCAGCCAATAGATCATGTTCTAGTTTGCAGTAACCTGCTTTCTTAAATTTCGACATTAGATTCTTCATATTTTTGTCTTCAGTCCAGTTATTTGACAGAGAGTCATAAGGCATGTTTGTTTAACAGAGTTCAAAAGAATTCTTTTGGGTGATCTGATTCCCTTGATCAGAAACCTCTAGTTTAATTTCTCTTTGTGGGTTTTAAGACTGTTTGCCTTTTGATCTGCATAGGCTTATCTCCTCTCTCTTTAAACCAAATGCTGCTCTAGTCAATCTACGTGGCTTCTTATCTTGTTGTGATGCAGGTTTGTGTACAGAGACCCCAAATGACAAGGGCTCAGACATTAGGGCCCCTCCCTGTCCCAGCACACATACGCGAATCTCAGCTGGTATGTCATCTCCACTCTGTGAAGTCATTAAAAGCCTAGACACCTTTTGTGTTATTGATTTTCCAAACTTAGGGTATTGCCTTCATCCACATAAGCCAAGATGGTGTATCACCATGTGGATATTTTAGCCAGAGGAAAGCGGTAAAAGGGAAAGTGAGGGCACACTTCTCTCTAAGGGCATGATCTGGATGCTTCATGTATCACTTCTGCTCACGTCTTATTGGCCAAACATGAGGCATTCATCTATACAGGGTTACAAGGGCTACTAGGAAATATAACTTTATTTATGATAGCTGTGTTCCCAAATAAAAATTCTATTACTAGTGAAGAAAAGAAAACAGATATTCAGGAATATTATCTTTGCTGCTTTTGCCATGTCTTGCTTATAAGAAGCTCTCTTATTACTTGGATGTTCAAATTTACCATTCTTCTCTGTTTATCCATTTTCTTCTCTTGTTTACCATTTGGATAAAATCTAACTGCTTCTGTGAAACTTTAATTTTTATTAGCCTCATTGTATTACTGTAAAGATTCTAAAAACTTTTAGTTTTAAGTTCTGTTCTCGGATATTTTGTTGTTATTTTCTGTTTGGAGTATTTGTGTGATTCGTTTGATACTAATTGTCTTGTGTTGCCATTAGATGTTAAAAATTACTTTCTATCTCCTCATGGGACCATGATGACAAAACAAAATCAGAGATTTAGCAACATATGACATGCTTCTCAAGATGGCACTAAGACTAATTTTTGGTATTAGGAGCTGCCTTATTATCATTTTTTATGTATTTACACACACTTACCAGAGCTGAATATTTGTTTTCACCATTCTTTAGAGTCAATGTATTAAGTTTCATTCATGAGTCATTTTTATACCATCCTTTTCACAACCTTGTTGGGTAGGGATGAGTGGCAGGGCAGGTGGTTAGACATGCAGGTGGCAGGGCAGGCCATAGAGGGATATGGTCAAGGGCTGAGGGTGGGGACCAATAAAAACAGAGAAAAGAAACCACAACAGCAAGACTTGAAGTTGGGGACTTTTCTCGACTGAGAGCATGTGCAGAAGCTAGGAGCTTATGACCGAAGGTATCCTTTCCATCATTAATATAATAAAACTCACACCCCTAGGGCCATGATAGTTCTGGCGTCAGTCATACAAGGACAGAAAATGGAAGGCTACATGATTCCAGGGATCTCCCAGTGAGCAGAGAAGTGGTAGAGTACACAGGGGGGTTGTATTTTACCTTTCACTCTGATAATGGAGATAGAAGAAAGAGAGAAACAGAGGTCCTGACAATTCAGGAAGAACAGAATGAGTGGCTCTGATGTTAATCTAAATCAATTTGCTTACCTGTGACAGAGAGAGTTACCCAAGGCTCATCTATTCCGGTGTGATGGAGTTGAGCTTGTTCTGAAGTCGGGCTCTGTCCATCAGACTGAGGTAGTCCTAAAGGGTCCATGGCTGTGGAGGATGCCAGCATAGAGGGGCTCTGCCAGCTTCAGAATGCTAGTGCAATCTCCCATTTTAGGAAGAGGGCATTTGCTCTCCCAGTGCCTTTCCTTTTTGCAATGAGAGCAGGGTGGCAGAGCACGCGATAGGGGGATATGGTCAAGGGCTGAGGGTGGGGACCAATAAAGAAAGAGAAAAGAGGTATCTCCAAATTCTTTTCCACAGAGGTTGCACTAATTTGCAGTCCCACCAGCAGTATGAGAGTGTTCCTGTCTCTCCACATCCTTGCCAGCATTTGTTGTTTTGACATTTTTTGATAAAGGCTGATCTCACTGGGGTTAGGTGATATCTCATTGTGGTTTTGATTTGCATTTCTATAATGATTAGAAATGTTGAGCATTTTTTATATGTTTGTTGGCCATTATTAAATCTTTATACCAAATTATTTTCTCATTAAAACTGGATAATAGAATTACACCTCTGCATCCTCTTTGCCAATCTCTTTGCCAAGAGAAATACTGTACATCATTTTTACATTTACATAATGCTTGAAAACAGATATTAAATAAATATTTTTTCTTTTCTAATGAAATCCTTTTTATGTATTCAAAGAACATTTACATTTTGTATAAATTATGCATGTATTATATTTTACAAACTATAAAATACATTATGCTGTTATTGATTTGTAAGTCTACAAATATGTTAATGTACTAAGAATCCTGAAAACTCCAAATACTGCCCAGGCAGTATCTAATAGCTACTGTATTTGATTCAGTTTTAGTTCAGAATGACTTTGACACTCAATATGAGGCAACGAATCTCTAAGTTTTATGAATGAGACTGAGGCAAACACCAAAAAAAAAAAAAATTAAAAAAAAGAATAACTAAACAAAAAAGGGTGGTTATAAAGAGAAAAACCCTAGTCTAAGGAAACATTACTAGCCATTCACTATATAAAAATACATTTAAATGTAACCACAGCAGTATATCGAAATGCCTGACTGACATCTCTGCCAAACAGCAATTCGTGTGTTTCTTTTACACACATAATACCAGAGTGGATCAGAAAATGCCATCAAATAACATTAATTCTTTTTACGCTGGTTTTAAAGATGACTTTAAATCTCATTAGCAGCTACTGACAAGAGGGGCACTGAACCACATTAATTGTAGATGTAAGGTATGAAACAAAAGGTCAGACATGTATAGTGAAGCCCACAGTCTGATTTAGAGATAGATGAAACAGTAGCAGGCTGCTAACTTTCACTTTTTCCTTTCTTCAAAACCTGTTCTAAGCTAAGCAGAATTAAATCCAACATTTGAGCAATCTTATTCTTTAAAATAGTTCAATATCTAGAACACCGAGTTGAATTTACATTTACAAAAAGAAACATTGTTAGCCGTGGTAGTAGAGGTGGTCATGTGTGTGTGCGTGTGTGTGAGGGTGCAAATGTGTGTTCCTGTGTGTTTGCTGTTATCTTTGTGTATGAAATCTGGCTTTATGGTAATTATACTGTATAAATTTTATTTGGTCTATACAATTAAGTTATTTTAAAAACCTTCTGTTTCCTACATAAAGCTAGAATGTGAGCTATTTAATGAACCATGTCTGAATGCGAAATTTCCCTTCTTATAACTATAATGCTTTTCAATTGCCTGTCTGAAAGGAGAAGGAAAAAAATAAAAGAAACCAAGAGAAAAGGTTAGTGCTTTTAATTTAAATGGTCTTGAAAGTGGGTACTTCTAAATTTAACTGAGTGAAAAAATAACAAACAAATATATGTGAGAGGTAGGAAGCATAATAATTGATTTTAAAATGACAACAACTTTATGTTTGGAAGCTTAGAAATGCTAATATTTTCCATATAAAATTCCTTAAACACTCTAAATGGCAACCAAAGGAAGCAAGTGAAATATTATTAAACAACTTAATACTTTTTAAATGAAAAGAGAAAATGTTTATTGTATTATTGTGTTATATTTATTTCAATAACTATTTCAGAAAAATAATTGATTTTTACAGGTAAATCTTGGTAATAACTGTAAGGTTACAGGAACATATTACTCGATGTCCTTGTTCTTTCAACAGTGTCCTATCATGATTTATTTGTGGTCAATTTATGGATTCATGAATATATTTAGACATTTCTATCTAGTTATATATATATATTGTTAGAAAAAGGGCTTATTTTAAAATGATGTTCTATTGCATTCATATCCAAATATTTTAATAGTTTCAGGACCTTAATTTGAGTTTGCATTGATATACATATGATAAAACAGTATGAGTCTGTAATGTAAAGAAGTATGAGTTTGTAATGACATAATATCTGAAGTGTGGAATTCTCAGGAAAAAGTACTTAGAGTTAACTAAACAAAAAAGTGGAATCTTTTATTGTAAAACTACAAATACTGCTGAGAAAAATTATTGAAGACAAATAAATGGAGGAATATACTATATTTAACAAATTAGAAATTCAATATTTATAAGATACCAATTATTGTCAAATTGCCTATAGATTCAATGTAATCACAATAAAAATTCAGGAAGGCATTTTTAAATGTAGATATTGGAAAGCTACTTACACATTTCTATAGAAATATAAATAATCTAGGCTAGGCTAGACAAACAGATTATAAATAAGAACAAGGTTGAAAGAATTTATGTCATTTAATTTCGAGAGTTAATACAAAGCTACATGAATCGAGATGACATGGTATTAGAAAAAGGACAGATATATTAATAATTCAATAGAACAGAATAGACAGTAGACAAATACTCAATTATATATTTTCAGGTGATTTTCAATAAAACTACTAAAGAAATCAATTGGAAAAGGGAAGTCTTTTTAAGAAAAGGTGCTGGAACAACCAGAAATGCACAGGAAATTAACACATATGCCACATATTCACTCAAAAACTACATCTCTAAATGCCATAAAGACCTAAGTGTAAAAGCTTAAACTTTACAATTTCTAGAAGAAAGCATAGGAGAAAATCTTTGTAAATTTGGGTAAATTCAAGTGAACACTGATTTCCTCTTTCTTAACAATCAAGCAACTGAAAAATCATTGCTTTTAAATCTTGGTCCAAGAATGATCATTAATGTCAAGTCAATTACTGATCATACCATAATGCAACAGAATGGCTAAACAGCATGGAAAAATAGGAGGCCAAATGTAATTTATATTATGTTTATTTTTTCCATTTCTGAAAAACAGCACTCAATAAATAGACCTTATTTACTAGAATGTTTGATGTTAAAAATACTCAATTTAATTGAGTTGTACAATTAGTCAGGCAACATAGCATATACATATAATAATCCCTCTATGGTCGGCCAGTCTAGGCAACATTCTTTAGTTTTCTTTAAGTCTCATTTTAAATGTCTTCTATTTTGCCAAGTCTGCTAAATATCCCCTTGTCTCTCCTATCTAAACACATCACGTGGAACAGACCTTTCTCCTGTGTCCAATCACATTCCACATATTCCCCTGGTAGAGATTTGAGTTCTGTATTAAATTGTTATCTTAAGTCTCCTTTTCCTTGAAGTTTGCAGATCACTTTTCATATAAATTAAACCCAGTGTCTGGAAGAGTGATTAATATATTATACATGTTCAATAAATATTTTATTAGAAAAATATACAGCTTTGAAAATTACTTATATTTTTGTCATTTTCAATTTTTTTATTCTTTATCCTCAGATTGAAAATGTGTTTCTGAAAGTGTATTTATTTTCCTAAAATTCCTATTTATTTTCTTCACTGTCTTAATTCTTTTATCTTTTCCTTTTTTCTGCCACTAATATATATTTTTACTGTTTTAGTACCTAAAAGCTTCTAGATGGAACAAATTTCTGTTGTTTCATTTTAGGAAGAAGACATGAGATATTAAAAACCCATATTAGAATTTCAAAGATGGGGAAGCAACCCAAGTGCCCATCAATACATGAACAGATTAATAAAATGTGGTATTTGTATGGCGTGGAGTACTATTCAGCCATTAAAAAAAAGGTGAACAACCTATTGTATTATCCTGAACGGAGCTGGAGCCCGTTCTTCTAAGTGAAGTATCACAAGAATGGAAGAACAAACACCACATGCATTAACCATTAAATTGGCGCTAATCAATCAACAGTTATGTGCACATATGGGAAATAACATTCATTGGGTTTCAGGCAGGTGGGAAGTGGGGGATGGGTAAATTCACACCTAATGTATGCGGTGCATGCTGTCTGGAGAACAGCATGAGATACACAACTCTGATTCAGGAGGTACACAGGTAATTTTTATGTAACAAAGTGTCTGTACCCCCATAATACTCTAAAATTTAAAAAATAAAAAAAATTGTAAATAAATAAATAAAAGTCAGTATTAGAAAAAAACAAACATGAAGGACATTATTTCAGTTCCAAGGATGTGCTGTGAATTGCACTCTAAAGTGATACATGTTAATAAAAAGGCAATGACCTAGTTTTTGAATTTTGATCTATGGAAACACCAATTAATGACAAGCTATGAATAAGATATGAGATGTCCTCCACACATTACAGAGGAATCGGAATTGATCAAGGACATGGAATTTATTTACTTTCTTTCAAACCTGTAGCATATCTCCATGTGCAAAATGATGGCTTTAACATATGTGTGAAGAAAAATCTATAAAATTATAATGAAGGATTTAACATGCCATTTGACTATACAATCTATTTAAACATTTATAAAACTCTAATAAATCTAGTAAATCTTTAAAATCTAGTAAGCACAGACCAGAATACCCCATAAATAAAATATAATTGACTCTTCAGTGAATGTAGAGAGGTTGGTCTTTAAAATAAACTTAAAAATGCATTTCAAAACAAAGAAGAGAGTTTCTTGCTACCACAGGCTTTGATTGAAATGGGTATAGAAAAAAGCTGAACCAGAAGGAGCTAAATGGGATAAGTACCTATGTATAGTCGCATTTTTTTTTAAAGCCCAGTGGTTTTTATTTTCTCTTTTGAAAATTCCAGTAAGAGTATGTAGGCTTGAATTATATGTATATCTTAAGGCCCAATTTGCCAGACTTCAAGCTATACTGCAAGGATAAAGTAACTAAAGCAGCATGGTACTCATGCGAGAATGGAGACATAGACCAATGGAACAGTACTGAGAACCCAGATATAAAACCATCCTCATATTACCATCTGCTCTTTGACAAAGCAGACAAAAACATACACTGGGGAAAAGAATCCCTATTCTTTTACGCTGGGGAAAACATATGCTGGGGAAATTGGATACCACATGCAGAAGACTGAAACATGATCCACACCTCTCACATCTCACAAAAATCAACTCACAATGGATTACAGACTTAAACCTAAGGCATGAAACCATAAGAATTCTAGAAGAAAATGTTGGAAAAACCCTTACAGACATCAGCCTAGGCAAAGAATTTATGAAGAAGACCCCAAAGACAATCACAACAACAACAAAAATAAATAAATGGGAACTGATCAAATTAAATAACTTCTGCACAGCCAAGGAAACTATCATTAGAATGAATATAGAATGGGAGAAAATATTTACATGTTATATATCTGATAAAGGACTGATAACTAGAATGTATGTAGAATTCAGGAAAATCAGCAGGAAAAAATCAACCCCATTAAAAAGTGGGCAAAGGACATGAACAGAAACTTTTCAAAAGAAGATAGACTTATGGCCAGCAAACATATGAAAAAATGCTCAACATCTCTAATCATCAGAGAAATGCAAATCAAAACCACAATGAGATATCACTTAACTCTAGTGAGAGTGATTTTTATCAAAAAGTCCCAAAACAACGAATTTTTGTATGGATGCAGACAGGTAGGAACACTCATACTGCTGGTGGGACTGCAAACTATTACAACCTCTATGGAAAATAATATGGAGATACCTCAAAGAACTAAAAGTATAACTACCATTTGATCCAGCAATCCCACTACTAGGTCTACCCAAAGGAAAAAAAGACATTCCATTAAAAAAAAAAATCTGCACTCAAATGTTTATAGCAGCACAATTCACCATTGCAAAGATGTGGATACAACACAAGAGCCTATCAATACAGGAGTGGATTAATAAAATGTGGCATATGTATACCATGGAGTACCATTAAGCCATAAAAAATGGTGAACTGCCTATTGTATTATCCTGGATGGAGCTGGAGCCCATTATTCATTGAAATATCACAAGAATGGGAAAACAAACACTACGTGTACTGACCATTAAATTGGTATTAATCAATCAATACTAATGAGCACATACAGGAAGTAACATTCATCGGATGCCGGGCAGGTGGGAGGGGGAGGAGAAGATAGACAAATTCACACCAAATGGATGTGGTGTGCTCTGTCTGGGGGATGGGCACGCTTGTAGCTCTGACTCGGGAGGTACACAGGCAATTTATGTAACCAAAACATTTACTCCCATAGTACTCTTAAATAAAAAATAATAAAAATATAAGGCCCAATCTGAACAAAATACTAAGAGAAAATCATATCTTTACTCACTACTTCAAGAGGAGGAATGTAAATTGACACAGGATTTCTGGCTTTTCTCCTGCATTTCACTTCACCCCATCAGAGGTAGAGCAAGTTATCCTACACAAGCTTTATGAATAACAAAGATGATATTTAGTTCTTCATCTATTATACTTGACTGAGTTTTTCAGAAATTAAGTACAGAAATGTACTGCTATATCGGACGCCAACACCTGTGCAAGAAGATGGTAGGGTCCTAGCTACACAAAATAATTTTAGAGCCAGTAAGAATTAGAACTAATGTTTATGCCAATCTAATTATTTCACAAATGAGGAATGCACTATCTGAGGTTAATTAACCTTTTTAAGGGCTTATGCTTAATTCATGGCAGAAGTATGCATTAAAACTCCAATTTATTGGCTATCAAGGTCATGTTTATTAAAGACTCCTTCCAACTTACTATATTTGAATACCCATAAGCTACAAAGCTAGAACACCTTCTCTTATTACTTACTAGGCTGCTTAGTTTAGTGCAAAATGAGGCTCAAAAATGTTTTTCTGGAGTAGGATGTCATATATACATGAGAAGTCATCTGTAAACTGTACTGTCAAATAAATATCCAGTTCATGATATTATCTTACTATAACTATTTTTATAATTTGAATCATAATGAATAAAATATAAACTCTTAATAAGTAAATATTTTTAAATATGTAGAATTTAGCAATGCCGATTACATTAAGCAGTTAATTTTAATTGCATATGAGTTTAAAATATATTTATTTTATTTGAAACATATAAAAGTTAGGATATACTTCATAATAATGCTGAAATTATAATTTTTATGTAAGGTGAATGAATCAAAGACTATACAAATATAACATACAGATGCTTTCCTAGCCAAACAGAGATGCAAAAAATCCTATTCACACTGCCATTACCACACCAATTGCTCTAACTTTTGAATCCATCATCCTTAGATGCCTTGTTTATCCTTTTCCATCCCTTTTCTTACCCTCTAAATCAGATTCATCTGCATTCACTCAGTGTTACTTTCCATTTTTGTTATTATATTTGACAGTCATTTTAGTAACAAACACAAATCATAGAAAATGTTTTCCCTTAAATAGAAATAATGTCTTAAAATAATTTACTATACTCCCAATTAAACAGTTTGAGTAAAGTAGACAGGTTCAAATAAAGAATTGTCATTTATTCACCCTGCCTTTCACCTGTGAATCTGACCTGTGGGATGATTGCACTGAGGGTGTCGCTGCGTACATGATGGTATCCTTAATCCCAAACTTCCTCAAGTCAAAGGATTAGATACAAAGAAAAGGTCACAAAGGAATCCAACCTGTATATACGTAACTTTAAACAAGTCTTTGCTTACAGAGTGACCTTCTATTAAGAATATTATTAAAAACCTGAAAGGAAAGTAATTTTATGAGTTATTTTGTAAAGTATCACATATAACTTTGATAATTTGTTGTAATTTTTAGAGCATTCTTTATTTAATGCTGGACCTCAAAGCAATGTTTAATTATTTCTAAGTTTCTAAAAATTGACAAACGATCTCCAAAATTGGGTCTAGCCCAGTCAAATAAATCATATCAATTTAAAGTCATCATAAATCCTAACTTTATGATCATCCAAATTAACTGTATTTATTTCAAACGGTGCCAATAAATTTTCATTAATTTACTCATTTTGACAAATATTTATTGAATGCAGTGTTAGAAATTGACTGACCTCTCCTGAAAACACTTAGGCGTAGTTTCACTGATGCCTTCACTATTCTTGAACCATATGCAATGAATCAGGAAAATTTCTATTTCAGGTTCATTAAGATATGAAAACAGTATAAAATATTGAGGGAGTTTCTTGAAATGCTATTAATAATATCCAAGAGTCAATTTATCTCTTTAGCATTTGTTGTCCAAGCTCACTTTCTAAGTGACTCCTTGTATGTCCCAGGGGGCTAGAAATGGAAGCTGCATAGGGTCAGTTTTAGCTCCACATAACTATCACGGAACTTGCTGTGTTTCTTCTCTTCTTCTTGTGGCCCCATATGTAGTCAGGGTAAGAACAAGCCAAGCCTTCAAGGCCATCCTATGAGTTTCTCAGAACTGAAATTAAATTAAAACGAAATGACCTGCAGGAGAGAACAAGGTACCTAAGGCATCTCATCAGCAGTCTAATCAGAAAGGTGACTCAGAGATGGTTCTAAAGCAGCCCACACAATTACCTCTGGAATTTGCTGCCAGGAAAATATCATTTTATCTCCAATTCAAGTCCTGTGATTGTTACCTAAGAAGAGAGATTGAAGTAAAATACCAAATGCAAAACAGTCCATTAAATGTTTCTTTCTTTATGCTTTGCTATCACCCTCCCACTTTATTTATGTTTTTGTACTATCCATCTTATATACACCCTCAGGCAAATGTGCACATATCCCAGAATAGTAATACACAAAGTGATGTAGTATACATAATTATTCCACCACAGCTTAAGTTTATATTTTTAGAGTGTATAAGAGCATGTGAAAAATTCCTCTCCCACAGATGAAATGTTCTTTGATATTCAGTCTTGAAAATGTTATTAGCTCTAGTAAAAACTTTAAAACTAGAGAAACTTCTATAAAATATCCCATTTATATACTGTTTGGTAGACATGCATAGG
The DNA here is from genome assembly GCA_963575035.1 of Avahi laniger. NCBI lineage: Eukaryota > Metazoa > Chordata > Mammalia > Primates > Indriidae > Avahi > Avahi laniger. The sequence goes on along the minus strand of CAUYSK010040499.1, from coordinate 53,699 downwards.
AATAAATTTTAGAAATTCCAGGAAAGGAGGAAAACCTCAAAGCATTAAAATGTACCACATTGTTGGGAAGGCTACATCCAAATGTGAACCGTCACCATGGAGTTATAGGGTAGAATTTTGCGTTTATAGAAGGAGAGGACAAGTAACATTCCTAGAAAAGCAACGTGAGCTTCAACATCCTCTTAGCTTCAGAAGAACCCCTGAGGCAGGGGGAGAGAAATGGTTGATTCACATGTCTAATTATTTTTCTCCTCCTATTTCTTTCCTTCCTCTCAAAAGGGGACAAGCACAGATTAAATATGCAAATATGAGAGGAAAAATGTCTATTTTTGAATAAGTTGAGATAAGATTCTTTCAACAACGGATAAATATTCACTGAGATCCTTTTCTGTTTCAAGGCACTATACTAGGCACCAGGGATACATGAAAAAAATGACAGAAATAGTGTCTGCTGCACTGGATTGTTCTAGAGCGCAAATAATTAGGACAGTTTTGATAACATTATGTGATAAATGCCAGCTTTGAATTTCAGGTTGCTATGAGAGCACTTTGTCTAACCTGGATTTTGGAAAAAAAAGAAAATCGAGAAACTGACTAGTTACCTAACCTTAACCTAGTCTCCTCCTACAGCTGCAGCCTGTTCCTGAATTTTGCTTCATCTCAGATCTTTTGACACTCACACATACACACACAAACACAAACACACTTCAGTCGGTGGGGCCCCATTCTACCCTACACGTATTGTCAGGAGTCCTTATATGAAATCACGTACTTCTCAGAACCCCATGTCGGCTTACCCTGCCCCTGCCCTCTTTTCCTGCATGGTAAATCCTCATGTAGTGCTTCTTACTATTGACACATCTTTGGTTTTTATATTTCATTTGCATAATCTTACGTAACATGATTTACTGAGTGCTTTCTATATGACAGAAATTTCTAAAGGACTTTATATCCATCATTTTTTTCCTGTAGTATATCCCTAATAAATAATACAGTGCCTAGCACATAGGCCTAATAAATATTTGTTGAATAATTTTATGACATTATCCCAATTTGCAATATGCATTATCCCAATTGACTTAGATTAAACAACATGACCGTGATGCAGAACAATAGCTTTCAGCTTCCTGTTCCAAGCTAGTACTTAGGGCAGAATTTGCTGTCTCAACTTTCCCTGTCAGCTATTCCTGGATTATTCTTTTGTTGTTTCCTATGTTTAAGTCCACACCATGACAATATTTTTTTTTCCTTTTTTTCATGATTTCACAATTAAAACTTAGTGATATAATCATATATCTGAATGGAGGTATGTCTTGTTCCTTATGAACCAAGCGCCTGTGTTGGTGGTTCCCGTACATCAATTTTTGGGCCTCAGGGTGGCTTTCTGGTTGCAAGTTGCAGTAGTGGTGGACCAGGAGGGTGAGTGGGCTCTGGAGCTCCCAGGTAGCAGGCCTGGTGTGGGGAAAGGCAGTTGCAATGATAATAAAATGCCCTTCTTTGTCCCCAGTGCTGTGCCCTTGTGTTGGCAATGGTTGAAATGTGCTGTGTGGGCTGGCCTCAGGCCAGTAGATGGTGCTTGCAGGTAGAAGCTAGCTGAGGTGGTGGTGGTAGAGTGTTTATGACCAACCTCAGTGCCCAAGGAGGAGTACTTAATTGTCTCACCTGGTGGGTTGGGTTGTGGCGCCCCCAAAACCCTGGATCCCGTACTCTGTCTTGGTGGGATGAGAGGGCAAAGCTGGGCTGAAACAGATCAGGCAAGCTTGTGCTCAGGCCCCCCAGTGGCAAGTGCCTGCACCAGCTGCAATGAGTGACAATGGAGCAATTTTATGAGCCCTGATGAAATGCTTGGGTGAGGGGCAACAATTGCTGCACTGAGGTTCTGCCATGGGGCCAGGAGGGCCAGTCCCAGCAGCCACAGCATTGGCCAGTAGGTGAGAGGCTTGTATTCCTCTCATACCACAGTGCTGGCTTGGGCTCACTCCCCTGTCCCAGCTGTCACCGTTTACCCGGTTGTTCCATAATATTGGGAGTTCATGTCTAGCCTGTAACTCAGCCCTAGGCTATAGGATTCCCCAGCCAGCTCAAGAGAAAGCTTCTGTAGCAACTCTCATCCTGCTCAGATCCTGGGGGTAGTGCCGAATTCCAGCAAGGGTGGCTACAACCCACACCATTCTCACTTCTTAATCTTGGTTGCAGGGGCCCACCTCCTTTCATGCCTCTGTTCTGCAAGCAGTCGCCTGAGTTTCCCTAACACCTAAGACTGGCATTGCTGGTTCCCAGGACTGTGTATAGTCTGTTAAGAACTAAGACAGAGAGTGGCTATCTTAGGCTCGCCATCTTGCCATGGTAGCTTAGGTTTCAGGAAGGGTGTGGAACACAGGACATATTCCCTCCCTATAGGAGATTTTTTCTCAGAGTTTCCCATTTACTTCCTAAGTTATATTCAGGGTTTGGGTCAAAGTGCTCTCCCATGACCTGGATTATATTTTCCAGTGAGAAAGTAGATCATAGAAAGACACTCACCCTCTCCCATACTGGGGAGTTATTCCTGTTTCCCAGCTGGTCGCAGTCACACAGGCTGTCTGTTTTTTTCTCCTTCCTAGTTTTTGGAATTTTTGTGTCTTTTCTATTAAACTCCCATTTTCCCTCTTAGATAAAATATTCAAAGTATGATTGTCTATACACTATATTGATTCTTCTAATTGGATGGAGCATGCTTGGTATGCTGCTAGTAGCCATCTTGATAAAAAAAATTCATATTTCATTTGCAACATTTTTATAGACTTTGGGAGCATAATTATTAATGAAAAAATGAAATTTAATGAAAGGGTAAAAATAAGTACAGCAAAGGTTTCTAAAAAAATTCAATTGTTTATGTATTTGATAGTTTCATTGGTATAAATTAAAATGACAGATAACTTTAGCAGGCCAGTTATTTATTTTTGTGTTATATATTAATAATTTAATGGTTCTATACATTTCAAGTACACAAAAAGTCCTATAAAGCTTACAATAATTCTTGCTTCTCAGCCTTACCTCCCAAATCTTAAATCAGCATGTCTATTTGGGGACCTAGAAATCTGAATTTTCAACAGACATCAGGATGATTCTGATCTTTATAATCTAATAATCAAATCCTTGAAATATGAAGTAGCCATAAGAGTCTGTGACAAATAAGAGAAGGCCAAAACATAAATCTTACTTTAATTTTACTAGTCCTTCATCTTTTATTTTTCTTTACTGTATTCCTCTTGCCTGTAATATGAAAGAATAAATCAAATTTGAATTTTCAACATGAAATAAATTCTTAAGTTTTGAATATTTTAACATAATTATGATATCATATTGTTCATTAAATATAGCATTAAACACATAAACTTTTCATCTCCAGTGATCTTCGTTATCACAAAGAATATAAATTCAAATTGTATTTCATCTACAAAGAAGTATGTCCTGGATTTCCTGGATTTGAATGTAAGACTATGAAGTCTATGCACTTGTGGTCTTGTGATATGGAGAGATTAATAGTAATAATGAAAAGTTTGGGGATTATTAAATAGAAATACTTATTTCAAAAGTTGTAATTCATATTATGCTACAGAAAAAAATTCTGATTAGCCTAGATTCCATTTAACTAACATGCAATTAAATACCTTTTTTACTTTTTATTAACAGAAAGGAGAAAAAAATAAAAGAAATCAGTAAATCTAAAGATAAAAAAAGAATGCTATCTAGCCTCCTAGAATTATTTTAAGGTAGGGTCCACCAAAGCTCAATTCCCACAATTACACCTGCAGAATGGCTCTATGATAGCATAAAACAGGGACCCAGAGACGTGTCATGAGATTTTATCAAAGAGAACTTGACTTTGAGCACAATACCCTATTACGATACCAACACTTGTAAAGAATGATCATGTGATTTCTTAGTTTAACAGAAAAAAAATCAGTTAACAAGAATTCGGTAGTTTAAATATTACTAATAATATTGACTAACTTTTATTATGTGCTTCACAGTATAAAAATATGCTTACAGTGTCATTACAATTAGAGAAGAATATTAATCAGCGTGAGCAAGACAGAGAAAGTGTGATTATATCCTCGCAGAGACCTCATAACCAATAGGTATCATCAGGGCCATCACTGGAATCCACAACTTACTTCACTAAACCTTGTTCATGGATTGAGAGTAAAGAAGGGATTTTTATTATATCACCTAATGCAGTTCTCTCTTAATTACAATTCCTCTAATAACTTTCATTTATTCCATGGTATGTATAATTATGGGTAATTTTTTCTTTATATATAATTAGAAGATATACTTCACAAAAGTGATACCATGCCCACTCTGTTCTCTGCTACATTATCCTGAACTGTGCCTAGGAGGGTGTGGGCATTTAGACTTGTTTAATGATTAAATAATAAAAGAAAAGTCACTTGCTCATTTGTTCTTTCTTTTTCTTTCTTTCTTCTTTATTTTTAAATGAACAACGAAGCTTATTTCTATTCACAACTTAATTTGACATCTACAAAACAAAGCCATTAAAAGACACGCTTTGGGTATATTAGAGGAGATTCTGTGAACTTTCTGTTTATAACTGTCAGGAATTCGGGAAGAGTCTGATATTTTACTCTGCTTGCAAGCTCACAGTTTTGCCTTTCATAGATGTTGACAGAAGCCACAAGACTCCTGGGCCAGGAACAAAGCACTTTATTACTCATGATACAACAGACAGCATGAGCTTCAAGTTTTCATCAGTTCTCTTTGTCCTCCACAAGTCATGTTCAGATATCTATGAATAAATAATATGAGTAAAACATACTTACTTCCAAAGTCAATGCTGATAAAATGCTTTGTAGATGAAAAAGTGTTGATTGTCACTGTGCTAACAATGGTCAAAGTGTGCATCACTCCTGTGGTGATGATCTAACCAAATACATGGAAAGAGAAACCAGCTTCAAACAACAAAATTCATTTGATCAGAGTATATAAGACAGAAATGTGATTAGGGAATATACTGACCACCAGTGAATGAAAATAATAATTTAAAATGTTGGTAACATACATTCAATAGCACAACAAAAAAAAAATTCCCAGTATCAAATTTGTCATACAAACATATCAGTTAGATTACAACGAAAGGATCAGTAATTAAAAGTGAAAGAGATTATCCAATTGATGGTACAAATATCCATACACATAAATGACATCAAAAACAGCCTGGAATATACTTTGAAAACATTGTGTCAAAGTCTAAATTAGAATTTTTAAGAGAATATGGCTTCCTTACATTAGAGGTTTTATTTAATGAAGAGAGGCCCTAGTTCGATTGGCTTAGGGAGAAGAATATGAACATATGATCATGAATGAATTAAACAAGAAATGATTTTAAAGGTAAGACACACTGGGCATTTCTCAGGTAAGTGAAATTAAAATAAAGAATAAGTCTAAAGAGTTCACCTAAAACTGGCTTAATTTCCTATAATCAAATTAAACTACTACAGTAAGTGATGGAAGAAGCAGAATGTCTTAATATAAGATAATCATGGTATTAAGGATAAAAAGTATGCATAAAAAGGCAGAAAATAAATGAAAGTGATTCTATCTTGTATGTTAACAAAGGAAAAAAAACAAAGCTTAGAAAACAAAACTTAATCACCTGATAAAACAACTACATAACTGCATTAGGAAATGAATTATTAAATGAGAATTTAAGGAACTAAGAGTTTATGTAACAGTTGGTTAAATACCAAGTGCTTTTTTTCAGAAAGTTTCAGTACCACAAATGAAGACAATTTCAGAGTACAAATACGAATGGGTAACTGAGCGCTATGAGGTTCTTTTCTGTGATTGTTCATTTGTATTTCTTTTCACATGGTAAATGACATAAATGTGGATATTGGCTAGTAAAAAAGTGGGTTGCTGTTTACTGCATAACTACAGAAAGTGTACAACTGACTCTCGTGAATGAATAACTCCTATTCAAGGATAAAGCTATATTAAGAAATCCTCATTGTCAAGGCAATGACTATAGGATTTGTCACAGTGATTAAAAAATGACAATAGGGTATAAAGTAGTCCAAGAGATGAAACATGATTAAGAAACTGTGTTGTGTAATACACAGAATTCAAGAACGCAAACAAAAAGAGAAGCCATCTATCCTCAGGGAAGATTGTTATAAGATGTGGATAGTCAGTATTTTGAAGCTTATTGTAAATTTCTGTAAAGCTAATGTACATATGGTTAATAGTTAAAATTTTTCTGAGGGGAGAATGCCATCATGAGGGATGAAACCTATCCTATGCACAGAAGAAAATTTATACAAGAACAAAGCAGTGCAATAAAGTGAGAAAATTAAAGGCTTCAAGTATCTTTTACATAGAAATAAAATCAGTTACCAAATACAAAAGAAAAATATCATTTTCCCAGAAACCCTTGGTAAAATTTCCAAATTAGCATCCTGACATCCTTTAATTTTTACCATATTGTCAATATTATTTTCCTTTATATGTTTGTTAAGAAAAGATGAAAATCCAAATTATGACTACAGTAAGTTTTCAGTTAACATCATCGATAGGTTATTGGAAACCGTGACTTTAAGCAGAACAATGCATAATGAAACTAATTTTACCATGGGCTAAATAGTATTAACAAAACTTAAGGTCTTATGGAATATTTCTGGTCACAAAAATATCACCAGACTTCAGAATAAAGACCCCAAACACTTCAAATATTAAACATTGAAGTAATTGTGAGCTATATGTACATTTAGGAAAGATTAATAATAACACTTAAGATAATTATTTACCCAATTTTTGATGAATCCATGCATGAAGTTAGTCAAGGGGTGATAGGTTAAATTAATTAATAAATAATTGCAAAGCCAAAATTATAAGGAGCACCTCCTGCTACCATGTAGTTCAAAAATAAGTAATAACAAACATAGCTAGCTGGCTGAATGCTTTTGTAACATTTAGTGTCATTTAGTGTCATTAGTGTTATTTAGTGTCATGAATTTGCATAATTATTGTCTAGGAGTTTTTATTTGACAATCACGTATATTCATTCATTCATTCATTCATTTTCCAACCCACTTATCCCAATTTGGGTTCTTTGGTTATCAGAGCCTATTCGGGCAGCTCAGCGCACCAGGTGGGAGCCAACCCTGGCCAGGATGCCCTTCCATCCCAAAGCACACACAAACATACACACACACACACACACACACACACAAACACTCACTCATACACTCTCTCGCACTGGGACCATTTGGACACGCCAATGAACCTAACGTGCACAGCTTTGGGATGTGGGAGGAACCTGAACTCTGGAGTAAACCAATGCAGACATGGGGAGAACATTGAAACTCCACATAGACAATGGCTCCACCCAGAAATGGATTTTTCTCTCATTAATGTTATAGCAAAACGACGTTATCCAAGGATTTGCTGACTTGTGTCAAAAATGCAGTTTTCTCATCATTGAAACACTAAACATTATAGTGCTTAATAGTTGCTATGTTAATGTTACTATTAGAGAACAGAAGATTTACCTAACAAATTATTCTCATGTGGAACAACAGATATAATTGGAAGTTACAACAGTCAATAATTTTCATTTGAAAAAAGTTATAAGCAGAGTTAGTATACCTTCTCACTTTGAAATATGTTCTGGATTGAGATCTTTTGGATCTACACTGTGTAAGTAGAAAAGAGAAGAACAAAAAAGGAATTTGCTTTAGGAATGTAAAATTGAAAGAACGAAAAGACTAAAATCGACAGGATTTAACCTTCAGTAATCATAAAAAAAAGTACTTCCAAAATATTCTGGATCTTATATGAAATCATAGATAAATGGGCAAAAATTAATGTTGCTTTTTTTTTTTTTTAGACATAGAGTCTCACTTTGTTGCCCAGGCTAGAATGCCATGGCATCAGCCTAGCTCACAGCAACCTCAAATTCCTGGATTCAAGCAATCCTACTGCCTCAGTCTCTCAAGTAGTTGGGACTACAGGCATGAGCCACCATACCTAGCTAATTTTTTCTATGTATTTTTATTTGTCCAGCTAATTTTTTTTTCTTTTCTTTTTTTTTTAGTAGAGAAAGGATCTTGCTCTTGCTCAGGCTGGTCCCGAACTCCTGAGCTCAAACAATCCGCCCACCTTGGACTCCCAGAGTGCTAGGATTACAGGCGTGAGCCACCATGGCCAGCCAAGTGCATTTTATTAATATGAATAAATATGGTATTTAAAGCTAGGTATACACTCCAAGTCAAAACTTCCTTGCTGAATCAGCCAAGTGTTGCCCGTCAATACACCCTTCAAATATAGTACCATCTCAATAAGGAATTAAATACTGTATTTTAATAAACCAAAAGGATATGGAGTTGAATACTTAACACTGGATTTCCCTAATAGAATTAGGTGACAAATCTTCAATGGTGGTGATTATAATAAAAGTAAAAATTAGTGCTAAGTTTATTTGTTATATTGATGTGGAGACCTATGATTGTATTAATTATAATTAAACTTCAAAAGTATCGTTTATTGATTGTCTGCACAAAGCCCCAAAAGCTGTAAGCAAAAAATCAGAATACTTTTTTTTTGAAATTATTAAAAGCTAACTAGCTCAAATGATTTTTATCAAAAAATTGCATAACATTGCACTATTTATCTTTTTTCTAAATTAGATACATGGTCATGTTCCCATTCTTTTATGTATTAACAGAGCAAGTGACTCTTTTGTAATTAAACGTTTTTATTGAAATATTCAAAAGTGTATTATTTTGTGACCTCACATTTAATTTCTCCCTTCCATTCTTTGGCGGTAGGCAAGGTGTCTGACTGTCTCTTTTAGACGAATGAATAGTTCAACATTTCTTTTAAAGAATGGAATACAATATGTTGTAAGATTGCATAAAAAATACTCAGTGAAGGGAAAAAAGGCTCTGGGACCTTGGATGTCAGTTCCAAGAGAGACAAATTTATAGGTGTAACAATCTGTCTTTTATAACTGACATATAAGGTCCCAGAGGTCTTTTTCCTTATCACTAAGGATTTTTCATGCATTTCCTACAATATGAAAAAACTAAACGTAACGTTTAGATATTTTTGCTGCACACTCAAAGGAATTTTGTCAACTTTACTCTAGGACCATACTCGAAAATCAATTTTAATATTAGATTATAACACTATCTTTAATAGTAATAAGACTTCTACATCATTGCAATAAATAAATGTTAAATTAAGCTTGCTAAGTAATTTAATATTGCACTAGAAATCAGTAACAAAGCAGCTATCTGCCCTGTGGTATATTAGGCACCAAATAAGGTATGTTCTCTTTGAGACTCACTTAAAAAGATGTGATTATCACTCACAGAACTACACCAGAAATACAAATGACACGCACTGGTGGCCTAAAGGACTAAACAAGCTCTTTAAAATGAAATTTACCACGAAATGTCTAGGGTATTGAAAAAAAAATAATTACTGTGTCTCAATGAAACTAAATTATTGAATAACACAATGCTAGGGAAATTGCTCTAAAACTGTTTGAAATCATATAAAAATATTGGTCAATCAATGAGGCCATTTAAGCACAGGAGCTGATTCCACCTTTACATAATAACTTTTTTCAGTGATCCATTTCTACCTTTGACCAAAATGGTGCTGGTTTGTCAGATTCAACCAAACAATCTGATCCATGACCATGGTATATATAACTTAACTTATTGTTAAACTTACTTTCATTATTTTAGCAATGTTTTGTAGTTCTCAGTGTGCATGTCTTATACATATGTAACTGTAATTATCATAAAATATTTTACATTTTGAATGCTATTATGTATAATACTCAAATTTTAATTTCATATTTTATTGCTAGTATATAGAATTACTATATCTTAATAGTGGTACTTGTTACACAGATGTATATCTGTTTTATAATTCATTAAACTATGCACTAAAAATAGTAAATTTTATTATATGAAAATTATGTCAATAAAGTTGATTCAAGAGTAAGCCTGGTAACACATTTACCACACAGGATTTTGGAGATAATTAAGTGAGATAATGCATATAACATATTTATCATGGTACCTAACAAAAATATGCTCTTGACAAAAATTATCTGTTATTATTTTTGAATTCTGTATTTGGACATATTTCTTTCAATAAAATTTTCTTTGCAATACACATACTTTGGAATTCAGACAATACCATCTTCATATGTAAACATAACATCTTTCTGGACAGTTTTTAATATCTTAATCCTATCAATATAAAATCTGTGTAAAGGCAGGGGATGTTATTGATTTAAATCTCACAATCTGAGTCCTTTGAAAATATTGTTGGTTGCCTTTAGTTTTTCTGCTTACAACTTTCTTCCTTACCCCAAATTAAGCTACAGTTCACTTCAAACTTTATAATAGTCGTGCTCCACAAAATATCATTTGTGTGCTTTGCTCACTTTTTTTCTCAGTTATTTGCTGACACAAAACACCTCCTACTCTTAGAGCAGGATGATTGTTCAGTGTGAGACACCAGGTTTTGTTGTGTTGATGTACTTCACAATGTATTATTACATCAACTGTCTCTTTTTTCATCCACCATATTCTTGGTAGCAGAAAATCAAATCTCTCTAGGGATGTACTTAGCTATACGCAGTGTTAATTATAATAATAAAATAGGAGCAATCATAATATTTATATATATCACATGGCAGGAAGTTTTGTTTTATAGTTATAGACCATTTAATATATTTAATGCAAAACAAGTAGAAAGTGAGTACTAATTCTACTCCTATCTGCAGATGAAATTGTAAGATGGAATGATTAAGTGACTTCCCTAATGCCTCATAATCTTTAAGTAGCCTGAAACCAAGGGAGTCTGAATCCGGCAGCCGGACTCTCAAACATTATATTCTCCTACTACTCAAAATTCTCTTTTCTGATAAAATGAGTAACTTTAAAATTAGTTACAATGAATTATGAGATTTAAATTATCCGTGGTTAAATCAATCCATTTTATATCCTCTAGTGAAAACATAATGATGGGCATGGCCTTGAACTTAGACATTCACTGATAAAATATTTATATTATCACTGCTAAAAATGTAAATAGGCACCAGATCAGTAATATAAATTTTCCAAGCTTATAAAAGTGGAGTCTGACAGCATGGCTATGAGAAAAGGAACAATGATCCCAGTCACTCAGTTTAATTCTCATTATGGACGGATTCTTTCGTGAGAGCCAAGTAAATTCCTCTTAGGCTCACATTTGATTTCTGCTTATGGTGATGAAACCAAGTTTGATTCAATATAATACATTTAAATTATTTTAAAAGATGCAGGTATATTTTCCCTTTTCTACAAAGTATTTCATTATTGGTCAATTTGTGCTCAGTATAAAATGAGTTTTTATACAGCTTTTAAAAAAGCAGTGGAGGTAAGACTCTGACCCTATCATCAAATCTTGGGCCGTGCAATGTATCTTCGATAATTTGAAGATGCTCTGTTTCAGGGGTTTCTGGAAATAAGGCCACTGAGAATAGCTTGAGGCGATGAAAGTGTACTATAATAAACACTGACTTTTTACATTTATTTTTCATTTTAATTTTGTTGCTGAGGACCCTGAACACTGACAAAGAAAGACATTTTTGTTTTGTTTAATAATTTGAAAATCGCACTGTTCCTTGTGACCTGGTGCATGATAGAAAGCATCTCTAGTGATTGGAGTAAATTTATAAAAACAGCGAACTAAATAAATCTGTTAGTTGGGATTCTAGATTCTGTAATAAATCACATTTAAAGGATATTAATAATAATAATAATAACAAGAAGCATCTAAGAGTATGACTTAGAATCAAAGTTAAGGCGGCCAGTAACTAGGTCTGAAAATGTCAACATCAGAAATCAAAATCAGCAAATATTATTTTGTTAAGTACTTTCCAAGTAATGAAACAGAACAAGGGTAAAATAGGAAATAGTTACTTTTTAAATGTCTAGGTAATAAAACATAAGTAATAAATACGATGCCATCGTACTCCTACTTGAATTATTGCCAAATTTGTTCATACTTTTTAATATTTCACCCTGGAGGAAGCCTTTGAAGTCCTAGTAGCCATGTTGAGTTTTCTCCTTTTAGCCCTTTTTTTCAGTCTCAGCGCAAAAATTGGGAGCCCATCCAATCTTAGCCTTTAATTGGGACCTTAATTGGGTCTTTGGTGCCCTAATTATGAATAAAGTAATTATAGTAATTATAGATGAATTAGAGTAATAATTACTAATTATAAATAAAGTCAATCTGAAGTACAATTGAAATGTACTTACAAATGGGGGTGTAAAGTGACAGCATCAGCTCAAACACCACGTTGCGTTATGCTTTACATTTCTCATTATATCTGGTAGGAATTTCAAGAAACTGAAATTATAATTACATAGACTTCTTAAATGGAGTTTAATTCTTAACGTATTCTCCATTCTTTAAAGAGAAGTAATATATGTTTGCCATTAGTGGAATAAGATTTTTTCCTAAATTATGTGAACGGTTCTCATAAATTATGTGGGAGTAAGTAGTGATAAGTACATTTGCATTGTCAGAGTTATTGAAATGCATGCATAGCTTTGACAGGAACTTATTTTAGTGATAATTTTAATTTATTTAAAAATGTACAATCTATAAAACATTTTAAGATCCTACCATACAATTTCTCTTGATCCATGAATTTGACATTATTTATTTATTTATATTTTTAATTATTAATGAGTACCTACTATATATCTTTATAGGATACATGTGATATTTTGATACAGGCATACAATGTGAATTAATCAAATCAGGATAATTGGGGTAGCCATCATGTCAGGCATTAATCATTTCTTAATTAGATAATTAAGAGACTTGTCTGGAGCCAGATGATTTATATAGGTGTAATATCTCTAATCACACAACAAACATATAGGGGTTGGGATGGGATTAACAGGATTGATGTTATCAATCCTGTTTTAAAAATAATGAAACTTATGTTACAAATGTTTTAAATAACCAGGCAAATATCACACAGGTATAACAACAAATGTCAGGGTTGGGATTTGAGCAGAGATAGGTTCCATTCCAAAGCTGATAATCTTTTCCAAAGGCCATACCATCATTTTTATAAATGAATGACTAAAAGGGGAAATGAATGCCTAATCTAATTAGTTTGGATTTATAGATATTTCAAAACATAAAACATATCTACTTTCTTTTCTACCACTGCTTATTTAAAATACTAAAAGGAATCATATTTTATTGCACTTTGAAAATCATCACTTTTAATACCTGAGTCCCTTTTTTAAGGATTTATTTTCTAGTTTTTCTAACCACCAAATGTGTGTTGCTCTTTTCTTTATATTTTCCCCTAAAATCTCCTTCTCATAATTATATACCTTTTTCTAATAGAATATAATTAGTTTACATTCTTTTAAGATGATTAAATTATCTATAAAGAAAAAGTGGTGTATATATACAATGAAATGCTATTAGGCTATAAAAAAGAATGAAATCGCGTCTTTTGCAGCAACATGGATGGAACTGGAGGCCTTTATCTTAAGTGAAATCACTCAGAAACAGAAACTTAAATATTGCATGTTCTCACTTACGAGTGGGAGGTAAATAATGAGTGCACATAGGTATGGAGTGTATTAATAGACATTGAAGACTCGGAAGGGTTACAAGGGGTGTTGGATGAGAAATTACTTAATGGGTACAATGTACACTATTCAGGTGATGGTTACACAAAAAGCCAGACTTCACCACTACCCAATATATCCACATAACAAAACTGCATGTTTAGCCCTTAAATTTATACAAATAAAATTTTAAAAAAATAAACAATCGATATGTATTCCAGTTCATCATTTAGACTGGATTGAGTTTATATCTTGACAGGACTTTTAGGGAAATAGTTATTGAACTCTCAGACAGCTGTCACACCCTGGCTTGACTACTTGCCACTGTATGATGTTGTATTGCAATTTCTTCTTCTGAAAAATGAAGAAATAAAATTTATCTTTCATATTTGCTGAAAGTTAAAACAAGAAATAAAGTAAAAACTAACCTTATGCCAGGCATGTAGTTAGAATAGATGATAATAAATAGTGAGCATAATTATGAAAACACCCTAATGAAGTTTTGATGAGACTGCATCTTAGTAATTATTTATAGTCATGAAACCCATCCCCAGTATACTTCTCTGTATGTCACCAAGCTTTATAATACTGCTGATTTAATTGAGCTTCGTAAAAGCACTTCTTTCAAACTTGTTTCCAGCTCATATCCCTGAGGAAAGAGCAATTGATTTCATTTAAAACAATTAAATATACCAACCAGAAAAATGTTTGTGGTTTCTTACTAGAAATCACTCTTGACATGATGACTGAAGATATTAAAAGGACCTGAAAACTCCAAAAATTAATTTAAATTTATTTCAAAGTTTTAAAAATAAATATTATAATTTCTAATTTCTATTGACCTATTTTCAAGTTTACTCATAATTTCCTAAGGTTTGCCTGGGGCGTTGATGAGCACATCAAAGGCATTCTTTATTTCTCTTACTGTTTTTCTGATTTCTGTCATTTTTTTATTCTTTTCCTTAATTTCCATCTCTCTGCTAAAATTATCGGATCTTGCATTTTGTCTATTTTTTCCATTCTTGAATCTTGAATGTGTAAATCATAGTTATTTCAAATCTCTTATCTGATGTTTCCAACATCTGTGGCATTTCTGAGTCTAATTATTGTGATTGCTTTGTCTCTTAAGACTATTTTTTTTTCCTTTGTGTACAGCGTGCAATTTTTTGATGAATGTCAGAAATGTTGTATAGGATAGATGAATCTAAAGGTTCTGTTTTTTTTGTTTTAAATGCTTAGAGGTAAGCATTTCTTTACTTCTTCTAGGACTTTAGTTTGGAAGTTTGTGTTAACCTTGTCGGGTTAAACTGGTCAGGATGTTGATCTGTGTTTTAAAAATGTTATTGCTATTACTGACATACTTGACTTTTTTTTTTGCTATGGGCACGGGAAACTTCCAATTTTCTAAAGCTATCTTGTTTTAGCACCCCATTGGGCTTTAGGTCTCACTTTGTGATGATGCTCCCAGGAGAGAGCATATCTTTTGTAACTCTTCCAGTTGTGCTCCAGCATTATTTTTACTCAAAGAGTATTCATGTAATAGAGGGACGTGAAAAAATGGGTGACTTTTTCTGATTTTTTGGTTAAGTCTCAGTCTAAGACATACACTCTAAACCTGGGTCTTAGAAGTTGACTGCACAAATATTTTCTTTTCCAATTCTTCGGACATAATGCTGGGCCTAGCCTGTATGTCTGTCCTTTCCTCATAGTGTACTTGTGCTCCCTCCTGTCTTCTCCCTCAGCTTCAGTGGGTTTCCTCTAGTGTCCTCCAGCTAGTACTTGGATGACTTTTTTCTTGCCGAATCATGCTTTCTTTTTCCTTTAGGGGAAGTGAGAGTGATGAGACTCAGGAGTACTTTGATGTTAGCCCCCATCCCATTTCCCCAATGGCAGTGGGATTGCAACCACTCCCTCAGGCTACAGGATTTGATGATTTTCACCCTGCAGAGTAAGTCCTTTCTTCTGAAGTAGAGGTGAGGGAGATGAGCCCAGGTAGAATTTCTCAATGGCCACTGGCCTGTCCCCTAGTCAACACCACTGAGAGTTTTCCTTGTTTTCTTTCAGATCCACCTGCTAAGAAAAACATGCATTTGTGGGTTTTTTTGTTATTGTTTTTTGTTTTTCAGGAAGAGCCTCAACAACCTAGAAACCCCCACATGTCTTTAATTCCAGGGTTCACACTCTCATTCTAGCCCGTACTTGACCATTAGCAACTTTTTAAAAATTTCAAGTTTAATCTTCCTATCAGCTCATATGGTATATGGCATCATCTACCCAAGTAAGCAAATGCTCAGATCCTGTTTCTTTCTGTTGAGACCTGTCCCTATCCAGTCTTGAGGGTGGTTGTTTGCTTGTATCATCAGCTCTTTGATAGGTTTAACAAGTCATTAATTTGCATGTTGTATAGCACTTTTCTTTTTGTAAGGGTGATGCTCTTCTATGTTTCTGAGCTGATACAAGTCATTTGCAGTAATTTAGAAAAATTATTTTTTGAATCTAGTGAACTATATAAAGTATAATTAATCCTTTTTTTTTTTCTTTTTTTTTGAGAGACAGGGTCTTTTTCTTTGTTAAGCAGGCTGGAATGCAGTGGGGCGGTCATAGCTCACTGCAACCTTGAACTTCTGGGCTCAAGTGATTTTTTCACCTTAGCCTCCCATGTAGCTAGGACTACAGGTGTCTACCACCACACTTGGCTAATTATTATTATTACTATTTTTTTGAGGCAGGGTCTTGCTATGTTGCTCAGGTTGGTCTGAAACATCTAGCCTCAAGCAATCCTCTCTCCTCAGCCTTCCAAAATGCTAGGATTATAGGAATGGGCCACTTTGCTTGGCCTTATTAATTCTTTAATAATTTTCCTGTAGATTACAATAGGTAATCTACCTACATAGTCATGTCTTCTAAAATAATATCATTTCATTTATTCTTATGTAATTTTTTACTGGTTGTTAATTAAATAAGTGATTTATTTAGTCTTACTGTACGTTCTAGGACCTTCAGAGCAGGGCTCAGTCAAGTAGTAATATCAAGCATTCAAGACTTGTCTACCTGATTCTAAATGGATTGATTTCAAAACTTTTTACTAAATATTATCTAATCTCTACGTTTATTTAGATATAGAATAAGGCCTTTCCCCTTTATAAAATACTGTTTTTGTAACTTTTAGGAAACATGATTTTTTAATAGCTGAATTTGGTGCTTTGAAATAATCATTTTCTAATTTTGAAGTAATGGTAATTTCTAGTTAAAACGAATTTGTCTAGATGTAAAAATCCTCTGTCTCCAAGTGAGGGGCAAGAAACTTATCAAGCCAAGCATCCAGAAACTATACCAAATAGAGATCAGCCACTGCTAGGAGAATAGCAGAAATCTCTTCTTTCCAAGACGCACCAAGATGTAGGCAGAATTTGTCTACAGCTGAAAGGAAGGAGAGGAACACATAGAGAGTCTCATCTATTTTATACACATATAAACTGGTATAATAAAAAATTACAAGTTGTATTACGGAACTAGAAAAAACAACCCATTTTCAAGATATATATATATGTATGTATATCTCAGTATCATATATATCAACAAAACCAGACTTGTAGATGATACAGATATGGCAGATATTACAAAAGACCCAAAAATAATTATGACTAATATGTTAAAAAGATATTAAAGGGGGAAATATGTGTGGTGAGATGGGGAATTTCTGTAGAGATGAAAACTATAATATAGAGTCAAATCAAAATGCCAACAATTAAAACTACAATATCAACAATAAAAATCCTTTTGATAAGTTTATTTATTAACTGGACACAAATGAAGAAAGATATATATATATATATATAAACACAAACACACACACATATATATAAATTGAACTGGAACACAATAAGAAAAAAGTGAAAAAAAGTGAAAATAAACTAGGACAGAACATACAAAAGCAGTCAAAATATTTTAACAATTATTTCACTGAAGAAGATATATACAGATGGAAAATAAGCACATGAAAAATACCTCAGTATAACCTGTCATTGGGCAAATGCAAATGCAAACCACAATGAGTTACTATACATGAAGAATCAATATACACACACACACAAAACTGACAATATCAATTGCTGATGAGGATGATGAACAAGTAGAATTCTCATATATTGTAGGCAGGAATGTAAAATAAGGCAACCACTTTGTATAACGGCTTGGTATTTGCTTATAAAATTAAACACACATGTACTGTATGATTCACCAATCTCTGGGCTAGTATTTACTCAAGAAAAATGAAAAAATTTATTTACGCAAAAATCTAGTAAAGCAAATGTTTATAGTGATATTATGTATATCACAAAATACAGGGGGCAAAACCAAAAATACTCTTCACTGGATAAATGAATGAACCAATTATGGCACATGCATAGGGAATATTACTGAGCAAGCAGTAATAAGAAGCAATGTATGATACACACCACTATGTAAGTGAAAGTTAAATTCATTATGCTAAATATCAGAAGCCAGGCTTGAAAACCTACATAATGAATGGATTTAATATATGGATACATTTGGACATCATTTAGAAATCAAAATTGTAGGAACAGAAAACAATGCACATGTAGTAGTTTCCAGTGACTTAGAGAGGAAGAGTGTTTGATTAGAAGCAGAAAGCATGAGAGAATTATTTGAGTAACAGGACTGTTTTATATCCTGATTGCACTGATGATTACATGACCGAATGAATTTTTCAGAACTCATATAACACAAGAGGAGTGAATTTTACTGTATGCAAATGTAAAAAAATAGACAAATGAAAGTACCCTTTGTTTGTCAGCAAACAAAACCCGAGAGAATTTAATGCCAGCAGACCTATATTACAAGAAATATTAAAGGAAATCACTGAGTATGAGGATTATAATACCACAGGAAAAAGTATGTCTATAATTTTAAAAGTAAATGAAGAAGATCCAGCAGTGGGAAAAATAAAGGTTAATTTAAATATATGTATATTTATTATTTTTGGTAATCTTAGAAAATAATTGGCTTTGTAAAGTAGATATATTAACACATCCATCACCACCCATGGTGTACATTAGAGTCCCTGAACTTGTTCATATTATAATTTAATGTTTGTATAGTTTGACCAACATGTCCCCATCTTGGTAATAATTACACAATATAATTATTATATCATATATCAAACCATCACAATATAGCATTTGAATGTATATGACCTTTGTCGATTAAATATTTTAAAATTAAAAAATTAAAAACAAATACATTAATGCAATTTTCTAAAAAGCAGATATAGTAATGATATGTGTTGTATTCTATAATATATACATATATAAATTATATAGCTATGTAGCAAGAAGGATGATAGGAAGAAAATTAAAGATGCTAGTGTAAGGTTTTTATTTTATGTGTAAAATAGTATATTATTAGAACAAAGACTTTGATAGAGTCGGATAATGTAAACCCTCTAGTAGCCACAAAAACAATAGTTAAAAAGATTAATTTGCAAACTAATAGCAGAAATTAGATAAAATTATGAAATAATCCTCAATTAATTCAACAAAAATCAGATAAGAAAGATATTAACTAACAACCAAACAAAACAATAGCTGGAACACATAGAAAACAACTAGCAAAATGTAGATTTAATCATAACATATTAATACTTACGTCAAATATAAATGGCCTAAACATTCAGATTAATATGCAGAGAGATTGACACAAAATGAAAAAGCAAAACTACTCTGCATCTAGCTGAAACACTTAAAATTAATAAAAATAATAAAAAGTTTAAACAAAAAGAGTTGGAAAATATATATTATGCAAATTTGATTAAAGAATCACTAGAAAACTTGAGTATCTACATTAATAGCAAAAAAGTAAAAGAACAATGAATATTTTCAGGAATAAACAGATATTTTATAATGATAAATGGTTTAATTCATTCACAAAGTGTTATATAATATTTAAGGTCAATTTCTTGGTAAGACATAACAATTTTAAATGTATATTCTCCTGACAATAGATGTATGCACATCTACATGAAACAAAAACTAATAGAATCAAAAGTAGAAATAGAAAAATGCACAATTATATTTGGAGTCTTCAACAGTTTGCTATATTTTGTTTTAGAATCTGTGCATCTATGATCACAAGTGCAATTAGTTAATATTGTATAATTCTTTCCACATTACCATATAAGTAATGTAGTTACACTAACCTCAAAAATTGAATTTGGGAATGTTTCTGCTACCCCTTTTATTTCAAAGATTTTACATGAAATTGGAATTATATGTTCCTTGAATATTTACTATAATTCATTTATAATACCTCATGAGAACTTAGGGATCAGGAGACATATATTTAACTTTTAAGTTTATTTAACAATTATATACTTATGGCATAATTCTATTTCCTCTTGAATTAACCTTAAGTTTTATTTTTTTTGAAATTTATAAATACTACCTAATTTTTCAAATTTATTGACATAATGTCATTGCTAATTCCACATTAAACATTTGTTTGAATAGTCTTAATAATGACTCTCTCTTACATCTAATATTGATTATCCATCTCTTTTGTATTTTGTGGTAAAAAATAGAGAACTTTAGTCTCATTGGTGATACCTATTTTATATTCATTTTTCTTCTTCTCCTTCATTCCTTTATTATTTTCTTCTCTCTCTTCTATTTTCTTTGCTCTTTACATCAATTATTATATTTTTACATCTTCCTGAAATGGATACTTAGTCTACTCAGTTTGTTTTTCTTCATTATTTATAAAAGCATTTGAAGCAATAAATTTTTCTGAAGGTACGACTTTACCATCACCTTGCTTATTTTGACTCATTTATTTAGTTACTTTTATTTACTTATGAATTATTTACAAATGGGTTTTGTAATGTCAAAATGTATTTTTTAAGTGATTACTTTCTAGTCTAGTTGCAGGATGGTATCAATAATATTATTCATTTGAAATTTATTAGGCTGTTTTATGGCTTAGCACATGAACCAATTTCTATAAATATTCTATGTGTACCTGATAATGTGCAAGTAGGATCCAATTGTTTAATACATGTTCAGATATCAAGTTTGTTAATGATATTCCTTAAACTTGTTACATACTTCAGGTTTTATTTTTATTTTTGTTTTGAGCATCTATCAATTCCATATAGAGGTATATGAAAATTTCTCACTGCGTTGCTATATTTGTCAACATCTCATATAAAAGAGCTATAAAATTTGCTTTATATATTTGAGGCTATTTCTTATTTATGTGTTTATAACTTTTATATCTTTCTTGAAAATTGCATTTTTTATATTATTTGTTACATTCTTTAATCACATATTTTTCCCTAAAATCTATCCATCTGAAATTGTATAATTACATCAGTTTTATTTGTTTATATTCGCAGAATTAATCTAATTTGTATGAACCATCTTTAAGTTGAAAATTGGAAACTCTTTTCTCTAAGGACTTCAAACATATTATTTTTTATCTTCTGGCATCTATTGTGCTGTTGAAAACTCGGTTCTGATTCAATTGTAAACCCATTGTAGATCATTGTTTCCTCTTTGACTAACTTTAATATCTTTATATTGTTTAGTTCCCTATGATGTATCTATATGTTAATTAACTATTATTTATCCTGTATGAATCTGATGTTTTGTATCTATGAAAAGATAATTTTGAACAATCTTGAATTTTTTTTTAAATTTCAGAATATTACAGGTGTACAAATGTTTTGGTTACGTACATGGATTGTTTTTGTACTGCTCGAGTCAAAATTATGAGTGTGCCCATCACCCAGATAGTGTACATTTTACCGTTTAGGTATGATTTCACTCATCCCCTCCTCCCCACTCCCACCTGCATGATTTCCATTGAGTTTTATTTCCATCTGTACACATGAGTACTGATCAGGTAATTCCAAATTAATAGTGAGTATATGTAGTGTTTGTTTTTCCATTCTTGTAATACTTCACTTAGGAGAATGCTCTCAGTTCCATCCAGAATCTTGCAAAAGGTTTTAATTCATTTTTTATGGCTGAGTAGTACTCCATGTTGTACATATACCATATTTTATTAATCCACTCATGAATTGATGGGCACTTGGGTTGATTCCACATCCCTACAATTGTTAATTGTGCTGCAGTAAACATTCTAGTACAGGTGTCTTTTTGATCAAACGACTTTTTTTCCTTTGAGCAAATACCCAGTAGTGGGATTGCTAGATCAAATGGTAGGTCTACTTTTATTTTTTATTTATTTATTTTTGTATTTCCTTATACTTATTTTATTTTGAATTACAGATTGGGAAATGGAAAGCACACTATCTTTTTAATATTTAGGACCTATAAGTCTGGATCTGACCCTGTTGCAATTCTCAATCAGATTTTGTAATAAGTTCCAGTAAAAAATCCTTTCAGGAACCACTAGCATCGATGATACTCAAGTCCTAGTTTTACCACATTAAAATGTTATGCAAAACTTTGCTCACAAAATGCCATGTTTGCCATTTTGAAATAAAACCTAGAAAAATAAAAACTGGACATAGGAGAATTATTTTATCTCGGTAGGTCTACTTTTAGTTCTTTGAGGAATTTCCATACTACTTTCCATAGACATCACACTAGTTTGCAGTCCCACGAACGGTGTGTAATTCTTCCTTTCTCTGCACATCCACAGCAGCACGTATTGTTTTGGGACTTTTTGATAAAAGCCATTCTCACTGGGCTAAGTTGATATCTTATTGTGGTTTTGACTGCATTTCTCTGATGATTAGTGACATTGAGCATTTTTTTCATGTTTATTGTTCATTAGTCTGTCTTCTTTTGAGAAGCTTCTGTTCATGTCTCTTGCCCACCTTTTAATGGAGTCGTTTTACTTTTCTTGCTGATTTGCTTGAGATCTTTGTAGATTCTGTTATTAGCACTTTATTGGATATATAGCATGTGAATATTCTTATTCATTATCTTTACAGACATTTCTGCTTCTCCATTCTCACTTTTGTTTTTTAAACAACTTCAATAAAATTCTATATCTTGCCATTCTTTCATTTGCCACTTTTTTTTCAAATTACTATTCAAATTATCATCTCTTTTTTTCCCTTTCTTAGAGTCATATTGGATAATTACTTTAGATCTCTGGCATCTGCCTCTCAGCTTTTGTCCACCAACTTTCTAGTCAACTTTGTTCAATCTCCTACTTATATTATAATCCATTATTTGCATGCTTTTATTTTCACTATGTGTTATTTTATTACATGTTTTAATTTCAACTATATGATCCACCAATTGCATATTTATTCAACTATTATATTTCCTTTTCCAAAATTTTGGAGTTTTTTCCAAATTATTTGACTACTTACATATAGTCTTCCCTTGCTTGTAATACTGTTATGTTCTTTTACCATTATATCTAGTAAATATATATGTTTTATAGTCTATATCTGATTGTTTTAGTCTCTAAAGACTTTTATCTTATCGTAGTACATTTCATTTTCTGACCTTCACTTTCAGTGCTGTATGTTCTCTACATGGTTTATGATTTGTTTAAAAATTTTAAGTGACTTGCTTTCTTGAAACTTGGTGAGATTACTGTGGTGCAAGGTTTAAGTTACATTCTTTTAGTCTTTGTAACTGTTGGTTACCCAAGAGTAGTACTGACTTGTAGGACTGCAATTAAATTCTCACCTTGAAGAGTTTTACATTTTTTTTCCTAAGACTTTTATTTGTTTGTATATTTTTGCTACAAAGTAGTGTGATTCTGGATTACAGAATCATATGAGGTCCACCAGGTATTACACTTTGTCAAGAAGGAGAGTTTATATCCTCTCTCTTCTCAATACTAAAAAAAAGACATATAGGCTTCTTCATTGTGTGATGATGAAGCCTATGTGTCAAGAAGAAGAAACTTCTTGAAAAAGGGTTTGTTTCTTGTTCACATTTACATTGATTATGTGTGTGCATGCATGTGTGTGTGCATATGTGGAGTGACAGGGAGGGGGATCTTTTGTTATATTCCATCTTGGACAGAATCTAGGTTTTATTTCTGTCTATTGCACGCTGGGCAGCCATCATGACCAAAGCTTAAGTTCTCCTGTGGTTCCCCTTTTAACTTCCTCATTGGACTTTACCAGATCTTCGCTTTTGTGACTTCTCAGCAATTCATACAGAAAAGTTTAGTTTTTAAAAATGGCACTTATTGTAAGGTATTTAGTTTTATATATTAGAAACAAAAGACAAATGCATTTTAAAAATTATATATAAACAAGTATTTTCAAACTGAGTAAGTTCATATTACAGTTGCTCCTAAAAGAGCATGATTATTTTGGTAGGTCAAACTAACTTCAAAGTGCAAGTGAGTTTAGGGAGTTATTTGTGAGGGAGTAAAAATATCCAACTGTCACTTCTTTATTTATACTTCATTTTTTTTCCCAGCTTTATTGAGATATAATTGGCAAAAATTGTTTATATTCAAGATGTACAACCTGAGAAGTTGATATAGGTATAAACTTGTGAAATGATTACCACAAACAAATTAACGCATCCTTAACTACATACAGCTACCACTGTGTGTGTGTGTGTGTGTGTGTGTGTGTGTGTGTGTGTGTGTGTGTGGTGAAGATATTAATAGTTCATATCTACTCTCTTAACAAATTTTACATAAGCCATACAGTGTTATTACTGTAGTCACCATGCCATTCATTTGTTCTCCAGAATTTATTCGTATTATAACTGAAAGTTTATAACCTTTGACCAACATCTTCCCATGTCCCCAACCGTGCCTCAGCCCCTGGCAATCCCCATTCTATTCTCAGCTTTTATGAATTTCAATGTTTTATATTCCACTTGTAAGGGAAATCATACAGTATGATGAACTTGAAGGACATTATGCCAAGTGGAATAAGCCAGAAACAGAAAGACAAACAATTTTTTCAGTTGGATCACCTAATGGAAAAACTTGAAAATATAAGTATTTACTACTTCAAAAAATATTCACTTATATCAATTGACAAACAAAAATTATATATATTTATAATGTATGATATGCTGTTTTAAAATATGTAAGTATTGTAGGATGGCTAAATCAAGCTAATTAACATATGCAATACCTCACATACCTGTCATATTTTGTGTGTGTGCTGAGAACACAAAATCCACTTTCTTAGCAATTTTCAAAAATATGTTTTCTACTTTTAAACGATTTAATTGCTGAAGGTAATGGCTCTGAAAAGAGAGTACATTTTTATTGCCAGGGATGTTTCTTCCGTAGTAGAATCTGTTCATCATAGCAGTGCAAGTCCTGAGGGACTGTGTTAATGGACCATGCTGTCACCAATAAACACCTTGTTGAATTGGTAGTTATTTCAGAAAAAAGGGAAGTCACTCTGAACCTTTTATAGACTGGATGTTTTAAATGTACTGTGAAATGAAGGACACCATAAGCTTAAGAGTAATTATTCCCATTATGCATACTTTTATGACTCAAGATAGCGAAATAGCAAGGAAAATAAATGTAAAATAGGCATGTATGGAAACCTCATCAAGAATGAGATTCTCAGTGTGACTAGATAACACAGTTATGAAATTTTTAAAGGTATTGATCATTTTGTGATATAAATATAAATAGGAATACTTTATTAATTAATGAATACTGAATTTCAACCAGTGATTAAGCTGCCTCTTGTTGCAGATTATGCATCATCAGGGGGTGGTATTTCTCTTTTACATCTTGTTATATAAGTTCCATTATTCATGATACTTTAAGAAAAGCAAGATTTTAATATTAGTATTAAACCTCTAATATTTGAGAGGAAAAAATAAGTCAACATAATTACAGTAAAGTAAGGTCTCATAGAAAGCACTTTCTGGATCATTTTATCACCCTCTATTATGTCATTTATTCATGAACACTATTTAAATTTTTAAGAAAGGTAGATACAACCACTCTGTTCTGTTAAACAGGATATTTTGGCACATGCAAACCTTAAGAATTTTCTTGCACTTTAAGTGTATATTTTGAATATACTATAAATTGCAACACCTAGGTGGAGGACATTTTTCAATACAAAATTATTTACTATTGAAGGGAAGGGAGGGACTATTTTCAGTTTATTTGAACAAAATTCATTGACAGTCTAAATATACATTTCAAAATTATCAATATACTTATAAATTATGATAATATACACCTAAAAACTTATAAGACCAACAACCAATCACTTTTTACTGAAGAGTTGAATATGTTAAAGGATAAAAACCTGATTTATCTCCTCCTGGGATTGCTTTTGCATTAGTTTTCTGTTTCTATGCAACAAATTCTCACAAACTTAATGACTTAAAGCAACCCTTATTTATTATCGCACAGTTTCCGTGGGTTAGGATTCCAAGCATGGCTTGGCTGGGTCTTCTGTTCAAGGACTCACAAGGCTGCACAAAGATAATGGTGTCCATTGAGATGCTTTATCATGTAGAGGAGGGACTCTAGAAGAATCTGCATGCAAGTTCATTCAATTTGCTAGGATTCATTTCCCTGTGGTTACAGAACTGGGGTCAAAAACAAAATAAGAGACTTACTTTTTTTTCACAAAAAAAGCAAAACAGTCATGCTTTTATATAATAAATCATCAACCTTGAAGAACATTAACCTGACAAATTAACTGATACAATTTTCACAATTAGATTAGTTTAACTGAAACTTAGAGAAATTGAAAGATAAAGCTAGGCTTCAACTATTGGAGCTGAAACCTATCATATAAGCTACAGAGCTTATATGATAGCTATGTAGCTTATATGATAGAAATAAGACCAACAATAATATGTTTGAAAATTACGTATTGAAGTTTGCTTATATAATCTATTCCTTAGGATAAGTATCAGCTAATAACTTTGTAGAAAACAGAAACCGTACTGGTAATACCAGTATATTTTGAGGATCTAGTTGTAAACCAGACTCCATTGTTTTATTTCTAGTCAGCTAGTTGAATGGAACACCCATGAGGCCACAGGTTTGGGCTGATGAGGTAGAGGAAATGCAGAAAGAATCAGTGTCCAAGAAGACTGACTGAGTCCCTAGCATATGAAATTTACTTTGACCTTCCAAGTAAGTTGACATCCAGCTCAAAAATATTTTCTAAAACATTATTTCTGCTTGATGATAGATTGTTGGGGCACATATCCAACTTTATGAATAGGTGAGTCAAGCTTGGAAAATTCAGACTGCATCGTCACCTAATGTCATATTCCGTTTCTTCTCTCCCAAGGCCTAATGATAAGCCAGAAGCTAATTCTCAGAATAAGAAAATTTACCTTCAGAAGAAAACACAGGTTTGCTCCCAAATTTTAGAGGTTGTCCTTGTGGTTCTTCTGTTGGTGCTTCTCAGGATGGTCCATAAAGCATCTCCATTTGCCACAGACACTTCAGTATCAATGGACCTACTGAATGATGAGGTCTATGTAGAAAACCAGCTTATACTTCAGCCTGTATTTACTGAAAAGCCACTTCTTGTTATGGCTCTCATTGGAAATAGGTGGCCTTAATATGTGATTAGGTAAATATGTTGAAGAAGCACACTTAAATGTGGTACATATTGTTTCCAAAATTTTGAAAACTCTGACGAGCATGGAGATTTTATATGTTCTTTGTGACAGTGCAAGATGAAGAAATTTGTCTGTTACCTCTAAGGAAAATATTGAAATATTCCAGA
Source organism: Avahi laniger (assembly GCA_963575035.1). Classification (NCBI taxonomy): domain Eukaryota; kingdom Metazoa; phylum Chordata; class Mammalia; order Primates; family Indriidae; genus Avahi; species Avahi laniger. Next base: position 26,321 of record CAUYSK010040499.1, on the reverse strand, counting down.
TCATTGAACCCATGAAAACTTCAATGAAGAGGCAAGCCCATAAATTTTTGTGAGGTTTGTCTCCCAGATTCTGGGGGATGAACCCTTACTGAGCTATCTCACAGTAATTACTACATCTTACTCATCAGATCCAATCAATCTAATGTCATGCATGTAGTGGACTGGCTTGGTGTTTTGCGGAATGTTGTGATGATCAAGCTCTCTGCAGATTAAATTATATTAATATCTACAATGAGAAAATTGATACATCCCTGAGGCAAGACTGTAAAGGTTTACTGTTAGCCCTTCTAGGTCAAACTACTGACTTCTAGGGATCTTTCTACTATAAAGGGGAAAAGAAACTTTAGCCATATCACTAGAGACCTACCAAGTATTCAATGATGTATTAGATTCTTTCAATAAAGACAATACATCTGGGATGACAATTACAATGAGATGACCAACTGACTAAGTTTATAATGATCTATAATCATTCTCCAAGATGCATTCTTCTTCCGTACAGGCCAAGCAAGCAAGTTTAATATATATGCAGTAGTTGCCACCCTTGCATCTTTTGAGTCATTAATGGTGGCATTTATTTTTGCAATTCTCCCAAACCTGTGGTATTGCTTCTGGATTACCACTTTTTTATTTTTACTCATGGGCCAAGTAATGTTTTAAATCCCCAGAAATTATTTTCAACTCAGAGTCAATGTTGTAATCTCCAAAAGCTCCAGGCATTTTCTTTTTCCAGTATACAGGCACTCATATAAATGCCTTTTTGTTCCTTTGGAAAAAGCTTGAGAGAATATTTGCGTTATACAGTTGCTGCAATCCTGCAGGGTTCTTTTCCAGAAGGGACCAGTCTTCTTTTCAATCAAGATGCTCTGTGTTAGCTAACTGACTTCAGAAAGAAACTGGATGCAAGAACATGATTTTTCACTGTAGTGATTCTAGTTAAATTTTTGGCCACCAGACCCAGAAGCCTTTTTTAAGTCAAGCAAAATTCTACTAGCCTATCTATTTGATTTCTTGGGATGTCATGATTTATTAGGTTCTGCCAGAGATCCCTGTGAACCCAAGCTTCCTGATTACTAGTATGTCATTGCTGTTCTTCACAATAAATTGTGAAGATAAATTGAAGATATTCTCTATGATTTTCTTTTTCATATTTTTTCATGGTCTAGACTTTCTGAGTAAGAAATATGTTTGAACATCAAAAACCTTGGAAGCTAGAACTAATATATCACTCTGAATATATACAGAAAATTGTCTCCCCAGAGCCATTTTGTTACAATAATGTTGAGGTCTAATTCAGTTATGGGTCAAGTCACAATAAGGGGAGGCGGGTAATGGGTCTTGAGAAGAACAAGTATTTCTTTGCAAGTGCCTGCCACAGGTGAGATTATCACAGTGTTTTTCTTTTTAATTTTATTTATTTTTTTATTTCAGCATATTACAGGAGTACAAATGTTTAAGTTATGTATATTGCCTTTGCCCCACCCAAGTCAGAGCTTCAAGTGTGTCCATACCTCAGATGGTGTGCACCACATCCATTAGGTGTGAATATACCCATCCCTCCTCCACCCTCCCACCTACCTGACACCCGATGAATGTTACTACTAAACGTGCACATTTACTGCAGTGTTTTTAAGCAAAGGAAGGGAAATTTTCTCCAACACAGGTGGCAAATCTATTTAAATGGCAAGGGAAGATTAAAGTTATTAAAAGGTTCAAACTGTCAATTTCTTCTAAGTCCAACCTATTCATATAGGGTTATGTTCCAGTTTAATAAAGCAAGAAATGAGCTGAGAGGTAGTAAATTGATGACTGCTGCAGAGTAGGATTGATGTTTAAAATGGAGCAACTAGATTTAATTATCACAGATGTAAAGAATTGAATGAGATTGTGCCAGAAACACAAGTTAGTATTTTGTTTTTGGCTCAGCCAATATTTCACTGCATTCCTATTGCTCACGAAATACAATTTATCAATACATTCTCTGTCCTTGAACTCTATTGAGATACACACATAATCCTTCTCAACACAGCACATTAAGCACAATTGTCACTTTATGCCTAAAATAAAGTCTTTGAGATAATTTAATATAATAAAATATGGCTTAACATAGACTGATGCTATTTGCTTACATTTCAATAAAAAAGCTCTAATTAATGTTAATATTCAAAATAAAGTGTGAAGATGGATGTATACCTAACCCTATTTACTTTTTGTGGAAACCAAAGGACACAAAAAATTAAGTGACAGACCCCAAACCACTGAATAATCTAAAAATAAATTCTTATTCATTGGCTCTATCTATGTTGACCAACATATATTACTTCTTTGATAACAACTATTTTCTTGAATGACTTATTTTTCTCAACCATGTATTTCCAAGGACTCTATTGTATATGCAATGATATATTAAATAATGTAAAAGATATTCAGAAAATTTTGTGCTACAGTGGCACCTTTAAAAAATTTAGATAGGATAATCACTTTCATTTCTATTGGTTATAATGTATAATTTTATTAAGACTATTAATATTTTGTATAATTCTCCCCTATACTTCCCCATTGAAAACAGAATCATTGCAGATCAATCATACCAAGATATAATCAGTTTGATTTTTTTATCATTATAAAAAATATAAAGGAAAAATACTAAGTGTAGAATAGTTATTTTAATTATTTACATTATTTTAATGATGAATTATATAACATAGTCAGTCTAAACAATTTTATCAACTTTATTATATGAAAAATAGTAACTCAAGTTTCCATAGACATTATCTCAAGCTTACATTTCTGAGATTACTGTGTAGCTATAGACCAAATTTGAATTTTTAGGAATGTAATTTTATGATCTCCCAAATAGTTTAGGATAATATAGAACTTAGTGTAACAGATACTGGCTTTTTCAGAAAGTAGCATTCAAGGCAGTTACTTTATTTAATGTTTTAAATAAATTAATCTGTTGTGTACCACTCATCATATCACATAAATTACAACACACAAATATAGTCTACATTCATATGAATTAAGTTTGACCATAACATGAAGGTAATGGATATTAATCATAATATTACTATGTGGTATATTATTTGATGGTAATCTCTGTCTGAAAATCCATGAGAAAATAGATATTAATATATTGCAGTGTGTGGGGAAAACATACATATGTTTTCTAGGTAATAGGCTTACCAAAGATAGGAGAAAATGAAGTAAGAAATAATTTTCTCTTAAGCCAATTGAAAATACAAGAACATTTTCAAATTAATCTTTTCATTCCATCTGCCATCTTCATGCTTTATGCATCAAATGTTCTACTGCTTCTCAGTCATTTTTTACTTACAAAATATTATCCATATCCTTCTCTATTAACCCAAGAGCCCTGGCATATGCACTGCTTCAGTGCTTACCTACTACGATAAAATGTCCAACAAATTTTGTCTGAATACCGCCCTTCTGCCTTCTCACTCACGTGTGACGTCCATTTGTTATCCTGCAAGATACTGGTCTATTCCCTGCTGTGAGTACACAAAGACCTCTCCACCTTGAGTTTATGATGCAAAGTAACCTAGCTATTTTGTGTTCACATATGTTCCTTTTGTCTTTGTCTTGCCATACATATTCTGCCAGTATCAAAACATGAATAACAAACTAAAATGTGATGAATATCAATATTATTTGTCACCAGTATGTTATTTTTTATCATATTGTTGATAGACTACTTCTAAACTAATGTGACTAATAGTCACATCAAGACAGCCATTTGTGTTCCTTGCAAAAAAAGAAAGAGGATGATTTTCTCATACTTAGATCACCTTCTGATACTTGGATCATCTTTTGCTCTTTTGCTGAGAGATCTGATCATTTCCCTGAGAGCTACATGTACATTTGGATAAATTAGGGGAAACTGTAGCCCCTGGTGAGGATGTGGAACCACGTGTACAAAAATAACTGTCTCTTTACTTATCTTCTGGGACTTAGGGTAGGGAAAACATGAGCCAAAGAGTATGCAAAGATGTTGCACCTCAAGCCTCTATTTGTGATCTGGTAACCAATAACATTATTAATTCAAATTGAGTTAAGAAATAATTTTCTATGTCAACCTAACCATAGAAAGATTAATTTCCTAAATTTCAGTTAAACTTAAATATAAGAAATCTTAATGACAATATCATTATATTAATCATAATGATGATAATAATAGTATCAATTATAAAAAGACAATGAACCAAGCATTGTATTGTGTTTTACATAAATTATTTTGTTGATACACATTACCATATTTGTAACAAGAAACTGAGAGTTAGATATATTAATCTGTTCACAGTTTTCACTTATAAGCAGAAGCATTATCATTGGCTAAATTCACAAACTATTGAACAGTTCCACAAGCAGAGGACATTCTCAGAAAAGGGCAGATGAAACTTGGAAAGAACAGGTGTAACCTATAAAGGTAGATATTAAGTGGGTCATTACACATGAGAAAAATAGACTTCAAGAAGTTAAAGAGACCACTTTTGTCAAACTTACAATAGTGAAAGTCAACACATATATAGAAGACAATATACACTGAATCCTCTATCTTTGTAGAGAAGAAAAATCAGACTAGGTTCTATAACTTGCTAATTAGGATTAAATATCTCTATACTAGGACAAGAATTCACAGGGGAAAAAAAACCTGTTCTCTCCCACCACCACTATATTTATATACCATATCTATTTTTATGTACAGCTATATTAATGAACTTCAATTGATTCAAGATTCTTATTGTGGATTATAGCTGCCTCAGAAAGTATCAGTAAGCAATTCTTATGTTTTCATTTACTGCTTTAGTGATAATAACAGCTGTATGTCAAGCATTGTACAAAAAGTTTTACATATATTTTCATATTCAGTTCTTAGAACAACCATACAAATAAGGTAGGTTTTATTATCACCATTTGGAGATAAGGAAACTTCTGTTGTGTAACGTTAAATAATTTGTCCAAGATCTTGCAGCTGGTATGTTAACACCTAGATTTGAACTGAATTATTTCTCTGAAAAAGTCTTTGGTCTTAATAAACGCTGTATAATATTGCCCCTTTTAACTGCTTTGAAACAAGTTCATTGTTATTCTGACAACGCATTATTGTCAAATTATGTATCATATTCTCTAAACGCAGTCACATGCATAAATAAATATAATTCATAATATATATTACTATAGAAATTTGGTTCCTTTTAAAAGCAAGATTTACATTTTATTTATACTCCATGCGGTTCCTAGATTACCATGGATTCTTAATAAATACTAAATTACAACCATAGATCATTTAACAATAAAAATTTTAGCATCACGCAGTTAAAAACCAAAGCAGTAGAATTCACTTTAATGCTACTATACACAAATTCTCTTTTTGGTTTTGATCCACACAGACTGTTGCTATACAAATAGAAGGACAGATGTTGCAAGATAATTCACCTTTATAGGTAGATTTAATTTACACTATGTTGGAGTGAAAATGTTTGACAGAGCTCTTTAATTTTTCTGCTATATGAAAAATATAATAATCACAAAATAAAGCCCTATCTTTAAATGACAGGTCTTAGTGTAATCTAGAATGCCTGCAGAGTGTGGTAGTGGTAGTTGGGAAGGGAGGTGATATGACCTGTTTTATAATGTACTACAGGGATTTGTGATGCAATTTTAAAAAATTAAAAAAAAAAAAAAACACTTTACATGTGAGGTTTCCCAGTCAGCAAAGACAGAGTTTGTTTCAGGCATAAAAACACGTGGTCGCTGTGTCAAGAGAAAGAACTCCATATTGCTTTGAAGCACCCCTGGCAGTTGATAATGGAGAGCTGTTGGCAATGATTATGGAGGCAGATGCTTACCTGTACTCCTACAGTGTACAATCTTGGCTTGATGACAAGGTGAGGAGAAGGAGAAGCTGTCACAGAATGGGGGCAACTGGCAGCTGGAACCCTAGCAGGGAAGGGTAAACTGGTCACCCAGGGCTGCTTGCTTGCCTGTAGCAGATCTCATCAATCATGCCAACATATGCAGCTGCCTGAAAATAAACAGGCTCCTCAGACGGGAGACGAAATGAGGCAAATTAAAAGACCAATAATTTAAACAAATTTGTTCCCAGTTTCACAGCAAAGATGGATGGATAAATTCTGCTGATAGACCCACATTTCTGGTTAATTGATAAAAGTCACTGATACATACTAATGAGATAAATTTAAATACGTCATTCTGAAAAAAAAATCCTTTTGTAATTTTTTTAAAGTTGCTCTTCTTCTTAAAAATATAGATAGGACATGTTTTTAAATATCAATATCATCTCTTGAATTTTTCTAATTTTATTACTGATAAACATTGCGGTGAAAATAAACATCATAGCTCTAGGTAACCTACCAAAACATATGTCTTCTTGTTCTGTCCAAAGCCCCAACTGAAATCAGTGGGAATTTGGCTGTAACAATGACTGCATAATTACCTTCATATTGTGTAAGACAATCCTTTTAATTTTCATTTCATTTTCCTTTGTCCTATTAGTCCTATTAGCTTGTCTGCCACTGATCTTGAAAATACTTATCACAATATTGCTTTCTAGTACTTCATCATCATACTCTCATTCACTTCTTTTATTCTGATCAGGTTAATATTAGTCTATTTCAACTCTCATATGCATATAGGTTACATATACATAATTATAGATACATATACATTATACACACATATAATTTTTTGGAACATTCTTTTCTAGTTCCTCATAGTACTGCAGCCCCTTTCTATTTTACATTATGAAAATAAATCACCTACAGTCCTTTCTTTTTTGGCTTAAAACAGACTTCTCCTGGGAACTCTTGACTAATAACCACAGATTCCCTAAGGTTAAATGATGATGAACTCCACCGTTAGACACTTAGTCGTTTTTACTCGTTGTTATCACAACTCTTCCTTGAGTCAATCCTTCATCCTCCATCTAATTTAGATTTATCTAAAAGGACCAGAGCTCTCAGGTCCTTTTCACTCATGGGTTTTGTATTTATATGCTTATGATTGCTCCCCAGTGCCCTACAGAGAGCACTGGGAGGGAGTCTGATGAGACAGTATCACAAGGTGGTGATTTTCTTTTTCAGATCTGACAGTAGTGCAGAAATTAGAGAAAGGCAAAACTAGCCTGAGGTCAATGTAATTCTCTCATCTCTCAAGCACATCTCCTCACACAGGTGGCGTTGCAGCTGTTGTTATGTCTGCAGGGGAATCACAGTCGCTGGCAGCCCCTTGCACAGCTGGCAACCCGATGCAGGAACATGAGAACCAGGTTCGACATTGCTAAATGGGAAGTGTCCACCTTGTCTTCTAAATGTCCGCTTTTCTTTAATCTATATTACAAAACAGTTGTTGTTGTTGTTGCTGTTGTTGTTTTAATAACTGCTGAGAGTTCAAATTTCTCCTCAGTTGTTAAATCACTTAGTGATCTGTGATCTAATTTCACCAGCTATCTCTACCTTAGGGACAAATAGGAATCTCTCAGAAATGAATTAGATAAAAAGATTTTCAGTCATTTATTAAGCTAGTAGTTCCTTTTGTCGGAGTTTGTAATAGCCTGGGATGTACTATAGTAATATACCCTGAAGAAAAACAAATTTTTTGGATTTTAGTACGGCTGTTTCACAGTAGCAAGTTTTGTGTAAAACTACAGAAAACAGGGGGAGGGAAAAGAAGATATAAATTCAGCAACTAGAACATTGACAATGACATTTTGCAATATTCAAGTAATACTCAGACATCTGGGTACTCTAATTTTATTTATTGTTTTGGACATATTCCTAGTACCTATATATCACAGATTCTTTATGGCTTACATTGAATTTTATCTCTCTGTCAGATGGTTACTGTAGTCATTTTGTAATCCCTGGGACTAATTGCCGAAAGCACGTTGACAGACCATAGCTTTTTTCAGCCCTCTAATTCAGTATTAGTGGTTACCTGGGTTCCACAAATTTTTCCCTTTATTTCAACATTCCTTTAGATTCAAAGAACATCCATGGTATGTGTATTCTCCAAATACTCTAAGCTTCATTAACTCTGATGGCGATATGTTTACAACAGAAATGATATTGTGGACATATCCTAGGTAGAGGTTAAAATGGTAAGAGCTACCTTGTACATCATCTCATATCTCAGAGCACTTCAACATAAGGATTTTTGCCACACTTTGTGTGAGACATAATAGGAGCATCCTGAATTGGCTCTAAGCTACAGCGCATGTAATCCCACCATAATTAATTAGTATTGTTAGAGCAACACTTTTTGTAGCATCTCTCGGCACCAAAAGGAAGCAGTGGCTTGGGGTAAACTGTCTAAAATTCATTTGTCAATTTTATCCTCAACCACTCTCATGCTACTATTTTCTTACCCTTTTTATTTTAATTGTTTTCCCCTCAATTAGGATCCCTCTCTTTTTTTAAGGACTGAGTAGTCAAACCTCAGCACAGCAGCAGGTCATAATATCAGTTTACTTGTGTGAATTCTGAGAAGCTAGCACTAGTTTCCTGTCATGCAGAACAAACACAGTATGTCTTTTAGTTAAAATTAACTTTTATTTAGCATGATAGCATACAGCATGGAAACAGCATGACACATTTGACTACCCGTCATCATTGCTCTGCATCCACAGTGCACCATCAGGAGAAAAGTAGTGGATTTTCTCTTTATAACAAAATCTATTGGACCGATTATGCATGTTAGCATATTTGTAAAAAATCTGAGTTGGAAGGAAAATTTTATGCTATTTAGTACAGCCTTTCTGATTTATAGGTTGAGAGAAAGGGAGAAGGAGATATTCAGAGGCCTTATGAGTGGTTAACTATAGAACTGGGACATGAACTAAGGTCTCCATATTCCCTAATTGGTTAGCTTTACACCAAATTACAAGCTGCCTCCTTTTACATAGTTATAACAAACATACAGCATCCTTCTTTAAGATAGAACATAAAGTTGAGGAGACTCAAAGCTGTGGGTCTCCACCCACCGTGTTGCAAGGCTTACTTAAGTAGATAACTGTCTTTCTTGGTCAGTGGTAGAAAGGCCACGCTAATGATTTAATTAAACCTTATATCTGTCTATATACTAAGGAAAGACATTAATTTCAAGTGGAATTGGGTATGAGAGAGCAAAGAAAGTCTGAAGAAGCAGGACTTTTTCAGCTTTGGGATAGTATCGCTCTGGGTAAAGGATAGAGTCTCAGGATATTAGGAGAATCATGGAACTCCAGACAAAGATAATAAGTGGACACTGGCAGATCTCCAAGTCTAGGAATCTGGGACGGTGTTACACACTGTAATTCAGCCAATAATCAGCATCAAGGAACGAAATAATCAACAGAATCCATGGAATTGGAATTTAGGGAGATGAGTAACAGAAGAAAAACCATAATAAATGCCCTTGCAATATTAGAACCTGGTAAAACATCAGAGCTGTATAAAGTGTTGACAGTACCAGGTCCATAATTTTGGGGTCCCAATACAAAATAAAAATGCTGGGCTTCTCGTTCAATTCTTAAGAATTTCAAGATGTCAACAGCAAAGAATTTTACCAAATTGGGGGAGGGGTGGTTAATTCTAAGTACAGGATGGATGGGAAGCTAAAATATACACTTCACAAAATTCCTTGTAGCTAGAATTCTGGACTTAACCTTGGTTCAGCCGATTAGATGCATTCATAATTGGTTAAAAAGGCAAAAGTAAGGCTTTTGGCTATGGCCGCTAATAAGCTATTCGACCTGTGTTCTTTAAAGCAAAGCTGTGGGTCACCACTCTCCAGCTTCCTGAATACGGAGAGGCAGGTGTTATACTGGTGAAGCTTTTGCTCCAACCACAACCCAAATGGTTGCTCCAGAGTATTAGTTCCCTCAGCAAATTATTGTTTAATTGTACCAAAAGTTATTCAAGGAGATCCAGGCAAGAACCTGCTGCCTTCACCCTCCTAACAATCTTGTGAACATCTAATTCCCTGTATAGATCTCTTTTTTCTTAAAATACCTAAAGGAGTTTCTGTTATTTTTTTATATTGTAACTCTGTCTGATTCAATAAAATTGAGTTGATTCTAAAGGGAGGAGGGTTAAGATTCCCGAGCAATAATTTTGTAACACAGATTCTGTTAAGCTTTTCTAATGAACAAGTAATATGACTTCAATTAACATCCATAGAAATACACTTTGTGGGCAATTAAAGATGGGCAGGGAATTATTTTTAAAAAAATACTGCTTTATCATCCTTAATCAATGTATTCATTTCCTAGGCTGCTGTGACAAATTAAGCCACCACAGATTTGATGGGTTAGGAAAAACAGAAATTTATTCTCTCACAGCTCTGGAGGGCACAAGTCTGAGATCAAGATGGCAGGGTTGGTTCCTTCTGGAGGCTCAAAGAGAGAATCTGTTTCATGTTTCTCTTTTATGTGTGGGGTGCCTGCTAGCAATCCTTGGCATTCCTTAGTTTGTAGATGCATAACTGTCTGTGTCTTCTCCTTTTCTGTCTCTTATAAGAACTTTTGTCATTGCATTTAGGGCCCACTGCAATTTAGGTTGAGCTCTTACCAAGATCTTTGTACTTTAATTATACCTGCAAAGAACCTTACTGCAGATAAGGTCACATCGTAAGTTTCCAGGTTGACATATCTTTTGAGGGGAAATCATTCAACTTACTACACTAAGGAAGTAATAAAATTAAGCTTATTGATGAGACTGAAGGGTTTTTTTTTTGTTTTGTTTTGCCACTTATCTTGTAATACACAATAATATAAAGTTAATATATGGAAATTGACCTTTTGGAAAAAAGACTAAAACAAATGGATCAAAACGAGAATGAATCCAAGTTTTAAAAGGACTGATTCTTCCAGTAAAAAATACAATATATGCATTTACATTTTTAAAGAACTGCAAAAGTATCAAGATGATCAAGTTCATGGTAGAAAATTAGCAATCTATTCATTGCCTATCTTCAGCTAACAGTATTATAAAAGTAATGGATAAAGTTATTTTGCTAGGGTCCAGTAACTTATAGGAAATTCTCAAGATTTTTATCAATTTGAATTAGAATCTGAGGGGTAACACCCCCCCACACACACACACAGACACATACTTATCTGTGACATGTTGACATTCAACTTTTAATTTTACCCTGAACATGAAAATGTCATTGTTAAAAGTATCTTAAATTCAGGAAAGTTTATCAGTTATTTTAAGTTACAGAAAACAAAAGATATTTAGATAATGCAAAGTAAATGAATTTTTCATTCAAATATTTGCAAATAATTATGTTAACATCTTCTTCTTTGAGTAAGTAACTGGTCAAAGAATGTACAGTCCTAAACTGATTATTCAAACAGAATCCATATACTTCTTAATATATATAATACCTACATGGGATATAAAACAAACAGATGTTGAATAAACATCATCATGTTGACATTAAATTACAGAAAACCATTCAATTTTCAAAATTTGCTTCAATTCTCTCTATATAATTTGCTGGCAAAACAAACTTTAATTTTAACAAATTTTTTTAATTAAAATAGTATTCTGCTACTGATTACTTCAACGTAAATGACACATTTGGAGCCTCAAATTCTGTCCATTTAATTTCAATATTCTAAAATAATAAGCAACTTCACCAAATACTAGGAATAGAGGAGGACAGTAAATTCATTGATTAGTATTTCAAATTACAGCAGAGTATATAGAAATATTTGTAACCATGAGTAATCCAATAACTATTCAAAGTAAAATATAAAAAAAAAACTTTCTATGTACTTTAAGTGAAAATTATTGGAATTTCTGATATTAGGCCATTGAGGTAATATATCTGTTAGGCTTTTGTAAATATTATTAGTTTTCTTTTATCTTGGCTGTGTTTTATTTTAAAATTATGAAATTAAAAACTTGACAATAATAAAACTCAGGATTTAACTAGGAGTCTGCATGGGTAAGCAATATAAGAGACAGAATCTTCCTAAGATCTAAGGATTTAACAATTAGGCTACAAAGCCCCTATATATTATGTTGATTTCACTGCTTCATAAAGAGAAATATCGGGCTATATGAGTTATTCCGTACTATTTAATAATAAATTATTATTTCTATTTTATCTTTTCTTTGAAAATGTTTTTACATGCAATATTTTATTGTATTTTGGCTGTCTTTTTATGAGATAAATAGAACTTAAAACTCCTCACTGGTGGCCAAAATTTGAGTTTATTTTTAGTTCTGTAGAAAAAAAGAATTCTATGAAGGGAAGACCCCCAGGGATCATGGTGAGAGAACGTGTTCTAGTTCTACTCTTAAGTAACCCCCACACCTAAAGGCAACTAGTCAATTTTTCCATGTTTCAATTTCCTTATATGACAAATCAAAATTATAACTAATCTCTTTAATACACAGATCTTTTAAAACTAAATGAAGTGAAATGTAAAGGAATGCTTTGAAACATATTATACCCACCCAATTGCCTTTGATTATATTTATTACTATAACAATGATGATAAATGCTGTTTTCAGTACGAATAATCAGGAATCATAATTTATTTACAAAACCAAATATGGAAAAATAATATAAACTTGAGGCAGAGAAGGAAAGAACTGAAATGTATAAATATTTGGACCTAAATAATCCAACATTAGGAATTCTAATAATTTTCACTTAAAGCTCATAGAAAGTTTATTTTTTTATATTTTTACGCCACTCTGGTTATTAGATGATTCATGTGTTACAAATATTTATACATACTCTGCTAAAATTTGAAATACTGATCAATGAATTGATTGGCCTCCTCTATGCCCAGTATATGTTCATATTAACTGCTTATTATTTTAGAATATTGAAATTAAATGGACAGAATTTGAGGCTCCAAATAGACCCCAATTTGAAACCTATTTAGCAATTGCCTTCACAAGCCCTCATTCAAATATAGGTTTCTCTATTAACTCTCAGTTATTAACCAGTCCTAGAGTGTTCTCAGAGAACCTGGTACATATCTTTCTTGAAGTCTATTAACTTACATTTATTGCCAATATAGCTGTCTCCTCTCTTAAACTGTGAATAGGTTGAAAGTAGGAATTGTACTTTATCTACCCATCCATCTTTCATTCTTTCTTTCTCTCTCCCTTTTTCACCTCCTTGTTCCCTTCCTTCCTCCCTATCTTTCTATCTTGATATACTCAGAAACTAGTATAATGCTTCACTCTGAGAGAGTGGTGCTGAAACTTTAATGTGTTTTAGAAACATCTGTACATGATTTTAACCAGCGCAGGTTGCTGGTCCCAGCCTTAGACTTTCTGATTCCATAGATCCAGAGTTTCACGCCTGTGGTTTACCATGTTTCATATGTTTCTAGATAATGCTGATGCTGCCTATATTAGAACTATGCTTTGACAATTGTTCACTATATGCTCTAGCATATAGTGATTGTAGGGACCATTGATGTAGGGACCATCCCTGGGCAAAAAAATCCCAATTTTGCCCAGGGATGGTCCCTACAGTGATCAATAAATGTTTGCTGAATAAAAGTGTATACCCCTATACTAGTATGCCCTCCATTGCAATTTTTTTTCATTGCTCATGGAGGTTTTGATCAGTTTGTTAGTCAACATTAATAGCTGCTCTTAACAATTTATTATGAGACCTTGACTCCAATATATCTATCCTTTATGTGTGTTTCATAGCACTCAGTGAAATAGAAAAATAAATTTATGTACATCAAAGGCATATTGTTAAAATTACAGTCAAAACACTATGAATTTCTTGAGAAATAACCATAAAAGATAATAAATTTAAATTAATAATTTCCACATTATACGTTTAAATTGTTTCCTTATGAAACTCGAATATCAGCCTGGCAACACCTGCTGTGAGTTTGTTGATTCTTGTTTACTAAGCAAAGCTCTTGATCTTTGCCTTCTCAACAGCTCATTCAGGAAACAGAGAAAGGAAAATGTGAGTTTTATTAGAGCAGGGCTAATATATTCATTGTTAACAAAGCCAAGAAAATAAGTCACATTTTCAAATTCTTCATTGAAAAGCCAAGTGCTAAACAGCTATTTCCATGATTTCTAATATTTGTACTTTTGCATATGAGAAGTAACTGTTCATTGGTAATTATGCATATTCTGATCCTGTGATTGAAGCCATGATACTCAACAAGCATAGAGTATCATATGAGATTTGATATTCAAATCCTCATCATAACCTTCAACAGAATTATTAGTTCATTCTAAGAACTATAGAAAGATACATTTTGGAATTTCTAAAAACATTTTTCATGAAAAATAAAGAGTTACACACTTTTTTAAGCATGTTTTTAATTCTTTTCTATAAACTCAATTTTGCATTTTAAATGAAGTTTCATTGTTTCTTACTCTTTGAGAATAGCTTACTTTCTCATTACGAGCTGTTTCTTTCTTTGAGGCAGTGATTCTCGAATTGTACTATATTAGAATCACCTGTAGGGCTTTTTAAACCAGAATGGTGGGCCCAAGCACCTGTTTTTAATTCAGTAGGTCTGGGCTTGAGCTGCATAATTTGCATTTCTAATAAGTTCTCCTATGATGCTGAAGACAATGGCAGAGGACACTTTGAGAACTATTCATGGATTTAAATATAAATTATAGCACTTTAGTTCTTATTACTCATCCTTGAACAAATTAATTTATTTCTTAGAAAAAACAAAGGAGAAAATAAAATATAATTTGTTTTTCTCCAACTATTTGTAAGTTCATAATGATGCCAAAAACAATTTTGAATTGAAATTATAATTTGTGAGTTTCAAGTTTATTAGTCATGATTCTGCAATTGTTTAGCTATCTCAGATGAAGGGGAAACTTTACATCTACAAAAATAACAATATATTCTAGTAGTATAATAGCAGCAAATGTGGTTATATAAGCATAGGTTACTTTCAGGAGATTTGACTAAATTGATCCATCTACACTTCAAAAACAGATCAAAAATATATATATACATGTGTGTGTATATATTATATATCTGTCTATATATATATATTCTATCCAATGATAGGTTGGTCATAAAAAAGACTAAACTTAAAAAATAAACACTTTTAATAAAATACATAATTCAAAATCTGATGGAATGTTTTTATGACAAATGTGTCATTCCTCTATTCCATTTAATTTAAAAGAGATAGAGAAAAATAAAAAATGCTAGTTTGGGATCTTAGAAAATGTTCCAATTGAAGAAGAAGCTTGCAGGAAGTCCATTCCTGTATAGAATAGTATTTCAAAGCATGGCCAGTGACAACATCCATGTTCAGCCATCATAGAGTTCCACCAATAGGCATAGATTATGGGATTCCTCACGTGTGAATATTCTAACTACAAAGTAGAAAGCTATAATCTTAGATGTTGCTGAAGCAAGATGATATGATTTAAGTCCCTCACAATTGGGCTAGAATGATTCAGAGAGTCAGTCCTAAAGATATGGAAAGGAAAATAATCAATAAAAACATAATTATAGGGAGACATTTATTACTCCTGGGGAACCAATAAGGATTTGTTTCTAGAATCCAAGGAAAGTTTCTCCAGTAAAAATGGCCCTAAATTCAAAGTTTTATAGTTAAAAAAATATACCTATTAGTGAGTGCTATTTTTTCCTACAAAAATCAGTATTAGCTTTAGAAAACTGGGTAAGATGTTCAAAGTAAAAGACAACTGAATTCAGTTGTTAGAGTATGAGGACTTCAGGGTCTGAAAATCAACTGGGGGCTGGGCGCGGTGGCTCATGCCTGTAATCCTAGCACTCTGGAAGGCTGAGGCGGGTGGATTGTTTGAGCTCAGGAATTCGAAACCAGCCTGAGCAAGAGCGAGATCCCGTCTCTACTAAAAATAGAAAGAAATTAATTGGACAACTAAAAATATATAGAAAAAATTAGCCGGGCATGGTGGCGCATGCCTGTAGTCCCAGCTACTCGGGAGGCTGAGGCAGTAGGATCACTTGAGCCCAGGAGTCTGAGGTTGCTGTGAGCTTGGCTGACGCCATGGCACTCACTCTAGCCCGGGCAAAAGAGTGAGACTTTGTCTCAAAAAAAATAAAATAAAATAATTGTACCAACAGTGTAAGATTGCTATAAAAATTAAATGAGAAAATGCTTTACCTGTGTAAAGCATTATGCTCATATACTATCACTATGGATAATTTCTCAAAATACCATAGATGCGAGTGTGTGTGTATGTATGTGTACATATGCAGATGGTCCCCAACTTACAATTTTTTAACTGGTGTTTCTCTCTGTACGTTAATGGTGAACACCCTTACAATCATTCTGTTTTTCACTTTCAGCACAGTATGTAATAAATTACATGAGATATTCAACATTTTATTATAAAATAGGTGCTGTGTTAGACAGTTTTGCTCAACTGTAGGTTAACAGTGTCCTGAGGACGTTTAAGGTAGGCCGGGCTAAGCTATGACGTTCGGTAGGTTAGGTATATTAAATACATTTTCGACCTACAATATTTTCAACTTACGATGGCTTTATTGGGACATAATCACATTGCAAGTTGAGGAGCATCTATATATGTATTTTAGTGTTCATTGCAATATTGTTTGTGATAGTAAAAAAAAAAAAAAGGGGGAACTCCCGTATTTGTTGGTGTAGGAGGTACTGAGATGTATAAGCTGTATCACAATTTTACAATGCATTATCATAATTATTTAAAATGATTTTAAATGATTGTTTTTGAAAATCCAATTTTGTTCCTATTAAAAGTACACTATATCCTAGAATCATAAAATTCTAAATATGCAGTAATATTCTAATCCAGCAAGGAATAATGTATAAAATCACACAGATAAAATAAATACATTGTATCATTGAATATTGGTATTGAATATTGAACTAAGTCATGTGAATGATGGGGATGTGTTCTAAGAAATGCATCATTCGGCAATTTCATCCTATGCAAACATCACAGAGTGTACTTACCCAAGCCCATATAGTACAGCCCACTACCCACCTGGGCTATATGGTCTAGCCTATTGCTCCAAGGCTACAAACCTGTACAGTATGTTACTGTACTGAATACTGCAGGCAGTTGTAACACAATGGTATGTGTATCGCAACGTAGAAAATGTACAGTAAAAATATGGTATAAAAGTTTTAAAATGGCACACCTGTATAGGGCACTTACCATGAATGGAGCTTGCAAGGACTGGAGGTTGCTTCCTGTGAGTCAGTGAGTGAGTGGTGAGTGAATGTGAGAAGGACATTCTGCACTACATTTATTTAAAAAAGATGCTTTCTTTCCTCAATAGTAAATTAACCTTAGCTTACTATATCTTTTACTTTATGAACTTTTTAATTTTTTAACTTGTTGACTTTTTTGTAATATTTTCTTTATATTCTTATTCTATGAGCTTTTCTTCTATTTTAAAAATTTTTTATTTTCAATTTTTTTTTACTTTTTAAACTTTTTTGTTAAAAATTAAGACACATACACACACACTAGCCTAAGTCTACAGAGCCAGGATCATCAATAATCACTGTCTTCCACCCACATCTTGTCCCACTGGAAGGTCTTCAGGGGCAATAACACACATGGAGATTTTATGTCCTTTGGTAACAATGCTTTCTTCTAGAATATCCCCTGAAGAACCCCTGAAGGACCTGCCTAAAGCTGTTTTAAAGTTAACTTTTAAGAATAAGAGGAACTAGTACACTCTAAAATAATAATAAAAAGTATAGTATAGCAAACACTAGGTGGTACGAATTTTCCAACTTCATTATCATCTTATGGGACCACTATTTTATATGTGGTCCATTGTTGACTGAAACACCATTATTCGGCACATGACTATAGAAATTTAGTAGTAATTTAATGTAAGGATAATACTGCTTCTACTTCTGCCTAGCTGTTTAGCTTGTCACCTATAATTTTTTTTAACTGGGCAGCCCCCTAAATCCAAACAGGTTCGGAGAGACTCCCTCACCTATAACTTTTTTAAAACAAATGAACGCCAGGGTATGAAACCTGTATCTTTTCATTGATGTTTTGTGTTGTAGAGCTTTGCCATTAGATGATATGTCACCCCCCCATTTTCTGTGTTTAGATCTTAGTCTTTCAACTGAAATAAGGTTACATTTGAAACAGAATGAAATTTCAAAATATTTTGGGCATTCTTTCTTGGGAGAAAAATATGATACCCATAAAATGGAACATAAATAGCTATGAAAAGGCATGAAAGCATTTCTTATGTATCGATACAGAAAGAACTCTAAAATATATTTTATTTTTGTTTTCATTCTTTTTAATGCCATAATTCAGAAGTAATAATGCTCATTGAATTTTTAAAATTCAAACACTTCAGAAGTATGTAAAGAGTAAGTGAAAGTGTTCCTACTGCATTTTTCCATGCTGAGCCTCAGAAGTGATCATTGTCTACAGTTTGGTATTTAATCTATCTATAACTAATCTCTATATTGTTTTACAATTTATTTAAGATATATTATTTACCGAGAAAAGTACAAATGAGTATGGTCCCATTCGTAATTTTAAAGGATATGCGTACATTCGTATATGCAAAAAAATTTAAAAAAAACTTTTCTAGAAAAATGTAAAATAGACTGGAACTTTTACTTTCATTTTGTACTAGTTTGAATCTTTTGCCATGAGTGGGTAATATTTTTATTTTTAAAAAATAAAATTTAAACATTTTTAAAAAATTGAAAACATTTTAAGAGATGATTCATTGACTTGATCACTGGACGAGAGGCGGAAGAGTTTTGTTTAAGTCTGTGACTTTAATTCATGATGTGTTTTTTGGTAAGTCCCTTTCATTTCTCAATTCATAAACTCAAGATAATATAATGCAAAAGATAATCTTTGTAAGCAACGTTTGAGGTTTTTGGATGAGTGATAACTAATGCAAGAATATTATTCCTCGGAGACTATTTAAAGCAGTTTGGGAATCCACTATTGTATTCCTCGAGGGGATAATGGAATTTGGCCATGGGTTTTTTAGCTACTGACAAATCTGGCAAAGCACAGTATTTATAGGCAAATTCAGAAGTCACAAAATGGGCTGTCACCTTTGTTCTTATGAGCAGCTCCCTGTTAAGTCAAAGAAATCCTACCAACTGAACAAACAAAAACCGCACAAATCGTCTCAAAATTTCCTGTCTAGTTATTTTGAAATATAAATGGCTATGTTCCTAAAAAGATAAAAAGTCTAGTAGGATTTTTCACAGCAATGAAAAATATCACAACGCCCATTGTCACCGCTGCTCATAAATAATGTTAAAGTGACATGAAAACATTTTTTGGCACTTCCACTCCAGTTTTTTCTGTTTTTTAGTTTTCAAGTTTTTGTGCAGACCCAGGGTTAGCATTTTTACCTAAGTCTTTGGGATTAATTTCCCTAATATTACCTTATATTTGCATTTTATTTTGCATTTTACAAAGTACATTCACATCTTTACCTGTTGATTTAATTCATTTGAATAAAGCCCCTTCAAATTACTCACTTTCTGGAAATGACTTTTTGAGGCCTCTCTTGAAAACCACTAAACTTTGCCGTATATTTTGCTCGGTTTTGTTGTTCTGTAGAAAGTTTAACATGTGATGTAAAACTGGTAGTCAAGATTTAACCGGGCCACATGGCAAACAGAACCACAGGTAAAAAGGCTCCAGGCTTTGTTTTTCCAGTTTTAGCACAACATTTTTGACAATTTCCCCAACAAAGAAAGACCCAGTTGAAACTTTAATAGGCCAAATAGATCCTTGACCATCAAGTCCCATAAAATGATGCCATAAATACATTCCTAAGGGGGTGAGTAGGAGAAAACCCAGTCCCAGCGCAGCTTTTAACACTGTAGTGTTAAAAGCACTCTACACATCCCACCTGAGGATGTTCTCTGTGTATAGCCGGTGGAGTCTGACATTGTTTCCCTCCCTTTTAGGCAGGAAGAAGCTCCGCCTGTTTGAATACCTTCACGAATCCCTGTGCAATCCCGAGATGGCATCTTGTATTCAGTGGGTAGATAAACCCAAAGGCATCTTTCAGTTTGTTTCCAAAAACAAAGAAAAACTTGCTGAACTCTGGGGAAAAAGAAAGGGCAATCGGAAGACCATGACTTATCAGAAAATGGCCAGAGCACTGAGGAATTACGGAAGAACTGGGGAAATCACCAAAATCCGGAGGAAGCTAACTTACCAGTTCAGTGAGGCCATTCTCCAAAGATTCTCTCCATCTTATTTCTTGGGGAAAGAGATCTTCCGCTCACAGTATGTTCCACCTGATCAAGAATATCTCAGTTTAAATAACTGGAATGCAAATTATAACTATACATGCACCAATTACCATGAGCTGAGTGGGCTAAGTTACCCTGATTGCTAAACATACTCTCACATTTCTTGGTCTCTTGGCATTAGAAATCCCTCCCTATATGCTTCAGGACTTCTCTCTCTCTCTCTCTCTCTTTTGAGCCTCTTTTACTCTGAAGACTTTAGGGTTTTGGGGGTTTTTTTCTGTGAAGACTGTAGAAGTTTTTTGTTTTTTGTGGGTTTTTTTTTTTTTTGTCATCTGAAGAACAGAATTTTTTTTAAGCTACCCATCATGAACTAGGATTTAGGATTTTTTGCTTAAAGCAAATAATCAAGAGAAAAAGACCAATTAACTTTATCTTTTGGCTTTTTTGTTTGTTTGTTTTTTGTTTTTTTAAGAAACCAAGGATGCTACTAAATCTTTTGGGTTTGTTTGTGTGTGTGTTCCCCTGTTTTTGAGTGTATAACTGCATGCCAACAAGTAACTGTATTGTTGCTATCTTTTATCAGCTAGCATGCGATCTATATTAACTTGGTGAGAAATTCTGCCAATAAGCAATTTTATTGTTTTAAATAATCAACCAGGCGAGGTGGCTGATGCCTGTAATCCCAGCACTTTGGAAGGCCAAGGTGGGAAGATCACATGAGGTCAGGAGTAGGAGGCTGCAGTGAGCTATGATTATGCCACTGCACTCCAACTATAGTCTGGGCAACAGAGCAAGACCCTATCTCTAAAAAAAAAAACCAAGAAAAGCCGTCAAATGATCAAGTCCCATAAACTAAATATCCTTGCTTTTTCTATTCTCTATGCCAGGGGTCCTCAACCTATGGTGAGTTGTATAATTATTTCATTACATATTACAATATAATAATAATACAAATAAAGTGCACAAGAAACGTAATGCACTTGAATCATCCCGAAACCATCCCCATCCTTCCCGGTCCGTGGAAAAATTGTCTTCCGTGAAAACGGTCCCTCGTGCCAAAAAGGTTAAGGATCACTGCATGCAATCACTTTTTCTTTTTAATAGTTGAACATGGATCTATGCAACCACTTTCTTCTAGATTAACAGTGCAGTACAATGATTTTTTGCTGTTGTTGCTGCTATTTTTTAAGCAGCTTACCAGAGGGTACATAATTTGCATTTATATATTGATTTAAACATTTTCCTGTCATATACTCAGGCGAAAAAAAAAATCGCTCTTCTTTTTTCCCTCATGCTACCTTGTCTAAGAGAAAAAAAATCACTCAACATACATCTGACACCTTTACAAAAAATCATTTACAAAAAATGATTACATATGATACAATATTTGGTCCAAAATACATTCATGGCTTTAAAAACTTCAGTGGAAATATCTATTCAGGCTCCTTACTCATTTTTTTTTCCTTCTCTGCTTCTTTTTTGATATTACCCACTTAAAAGATTTGTTAAAGTTTTAAATTTAAATTTTTTTTTTGAGACAGGATCTCACTGTGTTGCCCAGGCTGGAGTGCAGTGGCACAATCATAGGTCCTTATAACCTCAAATTCCTGCTTCAGCCTATCAAATAGCTGGAACTATGGGCGTGCACTACCATACCTGGCTAAAAACAATTTTTTTAAATTCACTACTATACTAACGAGGAATTACCCTTTTTTTGTTTTCTTTAGTGCCTTGACTTTTTCCACAAAAGGGGTTACCCATTTTTAAACTGGTTTTGAAACTTTTTTGCTGTCGAGTTGTTTGAGCTCCTTATATATGTCGGATATTAACCCCTTATCTGAAGTATAGCTTACAAATATTTTCTCCCAATCCGTAGCTTGTCTACACTCTGTCAATTGTTTCCTTTGCTTTGCAGAAGCTTTTTAGTTTGATGTACTCTCATTTGTCTATATTTATTTTTGTTGTCTGTGCTTTTAGAGTCAAATCCAAAAAATTATTACCCAGACCAATATCATGTAGTTCCCCCCTGTGTTATCCTCTAATAGTTTTAGCATTTCTGGTCTTATGTTTAAGTCTTTAATCCATTTTGAGTTTATTTTTGTGTATGGTGTATGATAAGGGTCTAATTTTATTCTTCTGCATGTGGAAATTCAGTTTCCCCAGCACCATTTTTTTTTTCTTTCATTTGCTATTTCTTCCAGGACCGACACCATTTATTGAAAATATTTCCTTGTCTTCTTGGCACCTTTTTTGAAAACTAGTTAAGTTCATCTATGGGCTTTCTTTTCTGTTCCATTGGGTGAGGTATCTTTTTTTATTTTTTTTTGCCGTGTTCATGCTGTTTCAATTACTATAGCTTTGTAGCATAGTTTACCTTTTTTTTTTTTTTAGGAATATCTTTATTATACTATGTAGTATATTTTGCTCATGATTGTCTTGGCTATTCATGGTTTTTTGCAGTTCCATATGAATTTTAGTATTGTTTTTTTATTTCCATGAAAAATCACATTGGGATCTTGATAGGGATTGCATTAAACCCATAGATTGCTTTGAGTAGTATGGCCATTTTAACAATATTAATTATTCCAATCCATGAACATGGGACGTCTTTCCATTTATTTGTGTCTTCAATTTATTTATTTTTTGAGATATTTTTATTTAATTCATTTGATCATCACAATAATCCCATGGCTAAGGATGTGGGTATTTTCCTCCATATTATGGATAGGAGGTAATATAGCATGGTGCTTAAGAATATGAGTGAGTGCTGGAGTTAGAGAATTCAAATTTGAATTTTATCTTTAGTAATTACTAGCCTAGTCTCAGCTAATAAACCCACTCAGTTTCTTCATCTGTAAAATGAAAAGATATCTATTTTATAGGGTTGTTTATAAGTAAATAATTTAGACAAAGTAATTAGAACAGTCCCTAGCACATAGTAAAAGCTCAATAAAAAACTTATTATTGTTAATATTATGTGAAGGAATGGAAACTCGAAAAGTTAAGCAATCTGTCTTAGGTCACATAGGCAAGAGAACATAGGCAAGCTTGAACTCGATTTGGAGGCTTTTGGAACTGGTTTTTGTCCACTGTGTTTACTTCTAAATTCCTCATGCCTTCAGGAGCCATCCTTTCTTTCATCTTTCAACTTTCTTATCTTCATTTTCTTTGTGTTCTGCCCCTGTCCATTCATGGAATCCATGTGTCAGAATTTAGCATAAGAGTGTTGATGGAAAAGAAGCCAAACTCTGTAAAATAATTTAAAGAGGTTTATTCTGAGCCAAATTTGAGGACCATGACCCAGAGCCATGCCCAACAAACCTTGAGCAAGTGGACTCCTTCAATTTTTTTTTTTTTTTTTACTTAAACAGCAGAAATTTATTTTCTCAGTTCTGAAGACTGGAAGTCCAAGATCAAGGGACCAACAGAGTTCGTTTCTAGTTAGGTTTCTCTTCCTTGGCTTGTGGCCGTCTTCTTGCTTCTTTTTATTCTGTGCACATGCATTCTGGACTCCTTCAATTTATTTTTTATAAAATTCCACTCCTTTGGGATTCATTTATTTTATCAATGTTTTATACTTTTCAGTGTATGAGCCTTTCATCTCCTTTATTAAATTTATTCCTAAGTATTTTTTGTTTTTGGTAGCTATTGTGAATGGGATTATTGTCTTTATTTCTTTTTCAGACAAGATTAGGTGCGTTCAGAGTGGTATGGCCGTAGACTCTTTTTCAGATAATTCGTTTTTAGTGTATAGAAATGCTACTGATTGGCTGGGCGAGCCAGTAATCCTGGCACTCTGGGAGGCCAGGGTGGGAGGATTGCTTGAGGTTAGGAGTTTGAGACCAACCTGAGCAAGAGCAAGACCCCGTCTCTACTAAAAATAGAAAAAATTAGCCAGGCATGGTGGTGCATCCCTGTAGTCCCAGCTACTCGGGAGGCTGAGGCAGGAGGATCGCTTGAGCCCAGGAATTTGAGGTTGCTGTGAGCTAGGCTGACACCACAACACTCTAGCCTGGGCAACAGAGTGAGATTCTGTCTCAAAAAAAGAAGGAATGCTACTGATGTTTTCGTGTTGGTTTTGTGTCCTGCAAATTTATTGTATTCATTTATTAATTCTAACCAGGGTTTTTTGTTGTTGTTGCTGTTGTTTTTTGGGGTATAATCTGTAGGGTTTTCCATAAGATCATGTCATCAGCAAACAGTGATAATTTCACTTTTTCTTTTCCTATTTGGATGCCTTTTATTGCTTTCTCATGCCTAATTGCTCTGGCAAGGACTTTAATAATACGTTGAGTAGAAGTAGGGAGAGTAGGTGCACTGGTTTGGATATGGTTTGTTTGGCTCTGGCAAGTCTCATGTTAAAATTTGATCCCCAGTGTTGGACGTGAGGCCTGGTGGGAGGTGTTTTGATCATGGGGGCAGATCCCTCATGAATGGCTTGGTGCCATCTTCACGGTAACAAGTTCTCAGTTTTCTCAAGAGCTGATTGGTTTACATATAATATTTTTGTATATGTACATATATGTATATATACACATTTCAGTTTCCTCTTCACAGAAGAGAGCTAATTATTGAGAAAAACCTGGCACCTCCTCCCCCTCTCTCTTGGTTCACTCTCTCATCTTGTGGTCTGCACAGCTGACTCCCCTTTGCCTTCCACCCTCAGTGGCAGCTGTCTGAGGCTCTCATCAGAAGCAGATGCTGGTGCCATGCTTCTTGTACAGCCTGCAGAACTGTGAGCCATAACTTCATTTCTTTATAAATCACTCAGCCTTGGGTATTCCTTTGTAGCAACACAAATGGACTAAGACAGTGGGCTCCTTGTCTTGTTCCAGATCTTAGAGGAAAGGTTTTTAATTTTTCACTATTGAGTGTAATGTTAGCTGTGGGCTTCTCATAGATGGCTTTTTAAAAAAAATTTTATTTTTAATCACCTACAAGTGCTGCTAAAATAAATGATCTTTACTGAGTCGAGGTACAGTCCTTTTTGTAAAATTTTCACTCGAGGGTAGCCTTGAAGGGGTACATTCTTTCCTTTCTCTCTCTCTCTCTCTCCCTCCCTCCCTCTCTGTCTGTCTCTTTTCAATCCTCATTTGGTTGAAAGGTACATTTCTTTTAAAATTTTTTTTGTTTTTTTTTTTCACTTAGCTTTGACTTGAAGCTCAGAAAGGTACATTTCTTCTAAACCTAATTTGGTGAAAGGTTTTTTTTTTTTTTTAAATAATAAAAGGGTATTGCATTTTGTCAAATTCTTTTTCTGCATCTAATGCAATGATCATATGGATTTTGTCTTTCATTTTTTTAATGTGTTGTATCAGCTTTTTTGATTTGCATATGTTGAAGCATCTTTGCATTCCAGGAATAAAGATGTTTCTCAAAAGGTGACATACAAATGGCCAACAGGTATATAAAAAAATGCTCAATATCACTAATCATTAGGGAAATGCAAATTAAAACCACAATGAGATACCATCTCTTACCTGTTAAAATGTCATTTTAAACTTTTATTATTATTATTATTTTCAGATCTATACCTACAGAACTTTTATTATTATTATTATTATTTTGACAAAAAAGAAGGAGAAGTTTATTACTTTGTCAGCAAATATTATTATTTTTTAATCATCCCATACTTTGCTTCAAAACAGGATGTCTTTTATCAAAAGGATGAAAGATAAATGTTTGTGAGGAGGTGGAGAAAAGGGACCCCTGTATACTGTTGGTGGGGATGTAAATTGATATAGCCATGTACAAAACAGTGCGGAGGTTCCTCAAAAAACTAAAAACTACCATACGATCCAGTAATCCCACTGCTGGGTGGTATATATCCGGAAAGAAATCAGTATGTTGAAGAGATATGCACTCCCATGTTTATTGCAGCATTATTCACAATAACCAAGATGTGCAATCAACCTAAGTGTCCATCAATGAATTAATGGCTAAAGAAAATGTGGTACACATACACAATGGAAAAAGAATAGTTGTACATTTCAAAATTGCTAAGAGTAAATTTTAAGTGTTCTTATCACAAAAATGTATTTGAGGTGATGGATATGCTAACTAGCTTGAT